>AZHD01000005.1:0-72920 GCA_001636815.1 Niveomyces insectorum RCEF 264 | reverse complement strand
AGGGCGAAGGTAGGTCTAAAGACTAAGTCTTGTCCCCTTCCTAATTCGTACGAAAAGAAGGGGCAACTAAATAAAGGATATCCCATGTACGGTGCACTAGGCCCGGCATGACTTTGTTGCGGGCCCTGAGCCCTGGCCTCGGGTGCGTCCCGTCACCTAGCCCGTCACGCCGCCCGTTACATGGGCTGTCACGTGGAACGGGGCTTGCGGCACGCCTGCGGCTCGCCGTCGACTTTCCGTCGACTATGGGTGTGCGCACCGAGGGTTATGACAATTATCCTCCCCCCTCAACGAACTGGTCCCTCAGTTCGTGTTCATCCTACTAGTCTCCCTATTCATAGGGAGTATTAGGAGAACGTCCTGGTGCTTCTTTGTTCAACGGTAGAAGTATGGCGGCCGGCAACGACGCGCCGGCGGTCCGTCTTGGACTCTCTGGCTATATTTACGGAGTGCGGGCTTCTCGTTTTTCTGAATATATTTGTATTTAGCCGGTTACTCTATACCTCCTTTGTCTCTTCTAGTGTCTACCTTTATTGCGGCTCGCCTACGGTGTGTAGGCGCTTTGTACTTGTACTGAATAAGTGTCTTTTAGGAGCCGGTCGCTCCTTCCTTCGTTTATTCATTTATTTGTTTACTTTTCTACGAGTAGCCGTCGGCCCTATATATAAACGCGGTCGTCCCCTTCGCTTTAGGGAGAATTTTTCTTTTTTTATCTCTATAAGTTTTCCTAAGTCTGTGTCCTAAGAGCAAAAGTTCGTTATTCAATCCTCAATTTAGATTTTCGTTTTTCACCGAGATGGGTAAGCCTTCGAAAGAGGCTCGGCGTAAGCGCCGTAAGGAGAATCGCCAACGAAGTGCTGGCGACTCGGTGTCGGTCCCGGGGCCCTTGCCTACTTCGGCTGCTGCGAACACGCCGTCCGCGCCTATGACGGTCACTTCCGGGACGCCTGTTACACCTTCTGCTCAGCGATACGCCGCTATTGAATTTACTGGGGCGGTTAGCCCAACGGTGGCTCGTCGTCGACACGCTGGCGGCTCTACGCCGGCTCCGGGTCCGCTACCTTCTTTGTCTGCTACGGCCACACCTTCTGCGCCTGTAACGACGACACCCGCGGCACCAGTTACGCCTTCTCCTCGGCGGTACGTCTCTATTGCTCCTACAGGGCCTTCTAACCCGACGGCGGCCCGCCTTCGGGCCATTGCCGGCACGCCTTCTACTCGGGCGCCTCCCTCTATAGAGTCGCGATCTTCGGTGCGCCCGGGCATGTCTACTCGGGACAAAATCACGGCACTGCTCGCCGTACGTCCTGCTGTCAAAGCTACGGCCAGTACGCCTAGTCCCGCGCCTGCTTCTACTCGTCCTCGCGCTACGGCAAGTCCCTCCAAGCGCGCTTATCCCGCCGAGTAGACGGCGCCCCCCAAGCGGGTAGCGGGTAGTGCTTAGCCCGTCCGTTCTTCTACCGCGGCTCTCGCCGCGCGAGTTTAGGTCGAGCCAGCCACTCGGCCCGCCGTCGACGCTCTGACAACAGGGACGACATGGTCGACGAAGACATCTACCGCGCCAGTGACATCAACGCCAACGACGGCGGTAGCAACGACGATAGCGGCAGGGATGCCGACGGCAACGAGGACAACAATGTCGGAGGCGGAGAGGACAACAATGACTAGGGTAACAACGACTAAGACAATAACACTAGCAACGATGACGACGAGGGCTCGGCTGCCTCGCGCGACCCTAAACCAGATGTTGCAATTGATCCGCAAATCTACGCCTGCGAGATCTATGTGTCCCGTGCTGTGGGCCGCTGCCGGGGCGCTAACGCCCACTGGGCGTTGCGCTATAAACTTGGCCCGGCGTCTCGTTATGTTATTTGTGTGGCGTCCAAACGGCCGTGCGAGCCCCAACCGGCTCTTATAGCCGGGAATATCTAGGCGGTATTGCGTTCGGTGGCGCGGTACGTTGAGCTCGAACAGTCCTTCGAGCGCGAAGATAGAGCGCCGCCAACTTTCCTCCTTCTTAGAGGGGAGCTGGCCAATACTATACTCAAAATTTGGCGCCGCTATAAAGTATTGTATAGCCTTCGGGGTGGCCTTGGCGGAGGCCCTGGCGGTACCGTCGCCTACGCGCGTTACGACGCGCTAATTTAGAAAGCTAGGGCCGGTCGCGAGCGCCGCCTACTCGCTTCGGGCCGGGACACCGTCGACCCGGCGGCGCGGCTTTTACGCCTCGAGCCGGGTGACCGGCTTTACGATGTCTGGACGGAGCGCGTAGCTACCTTCGTTGCGGATATACGCTCTATATCTGCCGCCGAAGGTCTCTCGGCCCAGCGGGTCGAGCGCCGCGTCGCCTATCTAACTCCGATGTTGGAGTAATTTCCTTTGTTTCTTTGTTTGTTTTCTTTGTTCTTTACGCGACCCGCCGTCGCGGAGAGGCAGGCGCCCGTTCGGTGCGCACTCTCTTTGTTTTCTATTTCTTTGATTTTTGTTTACGCGACTCGCCGTCGCGGAGAGGCCGTTGCCTTGCCGGTGTACGCTAGATAGTTTATTTGAATTTAGCTATTTCTTTGCTTTAGCCTTTGACTTTATACGCTTTTGGTAATCCCGTACCGCCTCTTGGGCGTTTACCATGTCTTCTTCGGGCATCCATTGATTGTACTCTACGGGCCATCCTGCCCATTTGACTAAGTAGTAGACTTCTCCTCTACGAGTCGCCTTATCTTTCACTGCCTCGACCTCCCATTCATCGGGGTCGTCATCCAAGTCCGGTATACGTATCGCCGTCGCTTCGTTGGCGTCTCTTACTCGCCACGGCTCCAGCAGCGTGACCGGGAAAACATTGTGTAGTCTTTGGTATTGCTGCGGCAGTGCTAATCGGTACGCCTACTTTCCTATTTTCTCTAGTACCCTGAACGGGCCAATGAATTTTGGTGCCAGCTTCTTTTGAGGGACTTTGAGGCGTATATTCTGTGTAGATAGTACCACCAAATCCCCAACTTTGAATTCCATAGGCTTGTGTTTTTTGTTGTAGTACTTCGCTTATGACTCTTACGCGGTACGTAGGTGATCCGCTACCTTCTTGCGTAGTTCTTGCAGCTTTTGAATTCTGTCACCGACTGCCGGTACCTCCCCTTCGTATACGTCGGCCTCGACGTCATTAACAGTACGGGGATCGTATCTTATTAAAAGACGAAAAGGGGTCTCTCCTATGGAGGCATTTTGTGCATTATTGCATACGAACTCCGCCTGTGGCAACAGCGACGCCCAGTTGGTTTGCTCGGTATTGACGAAGGCGCGCAGGTAGTGTTCCAACACTTGATTCATACGCTCGGTCTGGCCATCGGTTTGTAGATGGTGTGCGGTGGAGAGCCGCCGGCGTATCACCAGAATGACGCAAAATTCTCGCCAGAATGCGTAGGTGAAAACGCTTCCTCTATCGGTGACGATGCCGTCTGGCATCCTATAGCGTGTCCCGACTTCTCGCTCAAATACGGCGGCCAATTCCTCCGCCGTGATCTGCGAAGACATTGGAATAAAGCGTGTTGCCTTCGTATATTTGTCGACCATTACCAGGATCGTATCAACGAGCTGTCCTTGGTGCCATACGGCGGGTAGTCCAACAATAAAATCTATGGATATCTCTTACTACGGACGTTTCGGGGGTGGCAGTGGTTGCAACTGGCCATACGGCTTGTGCCTTCGTAAAGACACTTTTTGGTATACTGAGTACGAAGCTACATATGTGTTAATATCCTTTTGCATTGTTGGCTAGTAGAATTTTCTCTTGATGATTTCACTGGTTCTTACCCTGCCAAAGTGTCCCGCCTACGGGTCGTCGTAGTGCCGACGGATAATCTCAGTTCTAAGCGTGGTATCTTCTAGAACGTAGACGTGGTGTCGGTATCGCAACAATCCCTTCGTCGTGGTGCGCTAGCGGGAGTCCCGCGTATCGTCGGCGTCTTTCTTCTTGATATAGAATGGGTCACTTGCTTGTAGTACCAACAGCGCTCCTTAGAGCGGTTCTTTGATTTCTACCGACGTTGTATCCTTCCGTACGGTCACCGACTGTGCCAGGGTGCGATAGAAAAATTGTTCTGGAATGGGCGACTACTTTGCAAGTCGGCCCTCTTTCTTGCCGCGGGTACGTCGCCGGCGCTTCTTTGGCGGTGCTCGTGCCTTGATGGCTTAAATCCAAATGGGCTTAGCGTTCTTTGGCCCTGGGCCCTCCGTGGCCTGCCCTTTTCCCATGTATAGGGTTGGGATTAATACTTTTTGAATAGAGACTAGCCGTTGCTCTAGATCGGGCAACAGGCTTTGATCGATACGCTCCTCCTACGACGTCCAGTAGTCGGGGCGGCGCGACGGAGCGTCTGCCGGATTTCGCTTGCCCGCCTAGTGCTTAATTTCAAAATCAAATGGCATTAGGAACATTACCCAACGCGCTTGGCGGCCGTTGAGTTTTTGCTGGCCCATAAAGGACCGCAAATTAGCATGGTCCGATAAGACTTCGACTCGCTGTCGGCTTCCTTCCAAGTACTGGCGCCAATGCTTGAAGCTCTCTATAATGGCCATCATCTTCTGATCTGGGGTGCTATAGTTCAACTCTGGCCCCTTCCATTTTCTTGACCAAAAGGCGATAGGATGGTACCGCCCTTCGTCATCTGGCTATAATAGTATACCCGCTCCTACCTCCTTAGATGTATCGGTCTCGAGCCGAAGTAGGCGAGCGGGATCGAAGTGCCTTAGCAGTGGCGCCTTCTAAAATTTTTGCTTCAACGCCTCGAAGGCTTGCCGCTAGCGAGGCGATAGCGTGACTTTGCCTGGCTTCTTACCATTCTTCATCCCTTTCATTATTTCGTTAAGGGGCGCTGCCAGCGCTGAATACTTTTCGATGAATCTACGGTAAAAATTGTAGAAGCCGAGGAACACTTGGACTTCTCTATATGACTCTGGCTCGGGCCACTTCGTTACGGTGGCGACTTTACTTTCGTCCATTCTGACGCCTTCCGTAGATAGTACAAAGCTAAGGAATTCCACTTCCTTCTCGTAGAAGCTACACTTGCCTGGGGGACCCGACGTAGACGCGACAGGACTTCGTAGAGGTGCCGCGTATGTTCCTCCCTGGTCTTAGAAAATACCAATACGTCGTCGATGTAGGCGATACACGTAACGTCAACCAGTCCCCTAAGGGCGACATGGATGTAATGCTAGAATGTGGCCGGGGCGTTGGTTAAGCCAAAGGGTAATACCAAATATTCAAAATGGCCGTACCGCGTACGAAACGCCGTTTTCCACTCATCGCCGCCCTTGATGCGGATCCGATGGTAGGCATCCTTAATGTCTAGTTTAGAAAAGAATTGTACACCATTAATCCGGTCTAGGATCTCCGAGATTAACGGTAAAGCGTACCGGTTCTTTACGGTAACTTTATTAAACCCCCGGTAGTCTATATATAGACGGAGAGTTCCGTCCTTCTTTAGTACAAATAAAATTGGAGCCCCTACAAGGCTTTTGGACGGCCTAATACAGCCGTTCGCTAAGTTCTCGTCAATATACCGCCGGAGTTCCGACAGTTCTCGCTTAGAGAGTGGATAGATAGATCCGTACGGCGGCTAACCTCCCTCTACTAGATCGATGGTATAGTCGGTCTCCTTTTGCGCTAGAAGTATGGCCGCTTTGGACGTATCGAACACATCCCGAAAATCCCGCAGTTCGGGAGGAATCTCGACTCCCTGGCGACTCTCTGGCGCCTCGTCGTCGGGGAGAAGATTATCCTCTTCGTCTGTCTCTGGTCTCCGAGGCGGCATCGCGTGAGCGAATACTGTAAACACTACAACCTCATTACGGGTGGTCTTCGCGAACTTCCTAGCGGATTCAATTTGCAACTCTTGATCGCTATGGGCAAAGCGCCACTGGGCTCGTGCGGGTATATTAATATTTAGGGCATTAAGCCCGGTCACTGCCAACAAAACTGGGCTAATACCTGGTGCCTCTGGCCTATCGACCGCGATATACTGGCGAGTCGCCTTCTTTGACCGACCGCGGAAGTCTATCAATGTGAACGGGACTTCCCATACGCCGTAGGATCTCATCGCTTGCAGATTGGCTGATCCGAGTATTAAGCCGGGGTGTTTAGCTTTACGAAGCTGTATACGTCTAGCGAATTGAACGTTGACGATGTCTGTTTCTACTCCCGTGTCGAGATTAATCGTCGACTCGACGTCGGCTTGCCCGTGGTACACTACCGTGGCATGACGCCGCGTCCCGATTTTAACGTATGGCTCCTCGCCGTTGGGACTGGGGCGAGGGCCATCTAGTTTTTTGACGATAGGGTTGACTCTCTAGCCTCTGCCGACGTGCTTTGTACTTTAGGATTACTTCGGTAGTCGTTCGAGTAGTACCCCTTCCTATAACACTTATAGTACGTCACTTCTGACAATGGTCGGCCCGTAGGCCTCGCGCTGTCGGCTCGCCGGGGCGGCCGGTGGCCGCCTTTTGGCTTTCGCCAATGGCTTTTCTGATGGCGGCGCTTAGACTTGCGCGGGAAAGAAGCCTTGGAGTCCCTGGTGCCCCTGCCCTCGTCGGGCCGCGATTGGGGAAATCTCTTTGATTGGGTTCTCCCTTCGGACTGAAGATAGAAGTTCTCGGCCTTGGTGGCCACCTCTCGAAGCGACGCCGACTTGGTGTCGATTGACGCGCTGAGTGATTTTCGGATTGGCTCTGTAAGCTCTAGGAAAAAGGTCTCCTTTCGGAAACTCTCTATTAACGGATCCATCTATACCTCTAGCGACCTAAGGTAGCTAAGGAAGTTAGACGGGGCTTGGCCGTGCCGCTGGCGGGCCCTCCTATATACTTCATAGGCTTACAAACTTGGGTCGCCCGCCGTGGGCCCTAGAGTGTCCGTCCACTTCTTAAACTCTACCCAGGAGGCCTCGGCCTAATCGCGCTCCTCTTGCGTTTCAAACAATGTAATGTACTGTTGCTAGCGTCTCTGTAGCCCTTGTTCTATATTTATATATACGATGGCAACCTTGCGCCTCTCCGAAGTGTACGTCTACGGTGCGACGTCGAACAACACTTCCAATTCTTTGATCTAGAATTCTTTATCTTGGAAAGTGGACTTTAGTATCAACTTAGAGGGCTTAAACTTAATATCGTGGCTTTTCCCGCCAGACTCGTCTGTGTTAGGGGTGGACGGCGCGGGCGTGACAGCCGCTGACCGGATTACCTCCCCGTCTAGAGAGAGTGCCGCTTGCGTCTCGCGGGCGATTAGACGGCGCAGCCGATTTTTGCGACGGGCGGCTACAAGCTGAGCCGCGAGCCTCTATTCTTCTTCATCTTCGAGAACCGGAGTGGCCGTCGGCTCGTCTTCATCCTCCGTCGACTCTAGGACGTGACGTTCATCTTCGGCCGCCGCTTCCGTTGCTTCGTCTACTTCGTCCTCCGCATTTTCCGGTGGATTCGGGGACGCGACCGTGATAGTGCCCGCCGTTTGGTCGAAGGCTTCTTCCGTCGCTGGCACTTCTGTTGCCGCCCGCGATGTGGCGCGCGTAACGCGCCCTTGGGTCGTGGAACTCTCGCCAGCCATTTCGACTAGGTACTCCGTGGGTAGAAGACTTAAAATTGTAATAGGGTTTGGTAGAGCAGGTAGTCGATGGCGTAGCGAATACGTCACATTAATGGTACGTATATAAGGGCGAAGGTAGGTCTATATTTATAATAAGACTAAGTTTTGTCCCCTTCCTAATTCGTACGAAAAGAAGGGGCAACTAAATAAAGGATATTCCATGTGCGGTGCACTAGGCCCGGTATGACTTTGTTGCGGGCCCTGAGCCCTGGCCTCGGGTGCGTCCCGTCACCTAGCCCGTCACGCCGCCCGTCACATGGGCTGTCACGTGGAACGGGGCTTGCGGCACGCCTGCGGCTCGCCGTCGACTTTCCGTCGACTATGGGTGTGCGCACCGAGGGTTATGACATATAGTTATTACTATATATATTGTTTTATTTTACCTCTAATACGTAGTTTAGTCTACCGGTCGCTAGAGTATATCTAATTGTTACGCGTACTACTTTTATATCTAATATCTAGCCGTCTTAGTCTATCGGTCCTTTTCCTCTAAGGAAGAAGGAGAGGTTATCTATTTTTGATTCTCTCTACTCTAAGAGTCTTCGTCTCTATATCTACTACTACAAGTAGTAAAAGAGGAAGTGTTCAATTATCTCTTTTACTTAGCCGTATACGTAGGCCTCCGTCTCTACTACTTTAATCTAATATAGGTATCTATTAATACGTATTATCTCCGTCCGTAGTTATACTAAGATACGTACTTCGTTTCGTTTAGAGTTATTGTATAAAGTACGGGTATATTTATTAGGTAAGGCTATATCGACCTTCTTCGAATACTCTCTTACCCTTTTTGGAATCTTCCGTTATATCTATTACTCCGAAAAGATACTATTTTTGACTATTGTCCGGACCTAGTCGTAGAGGGCGTCTAAGATAGCGTTTTATTCGGTAACGGACCAAGCCTCTACCTTAGTTCGTCTTATTAATTTAACCTTGGCTCCGGCTAGTAGCCACCGTAGTATTACTTCGTTATTATTTACTTTAAGTCTTTGGATTTCTTGGCGGATTTTCTAGGTGTTATATTATCCTAATTGTTGACCGGGATAGTATATCGTTGATAGGACTATCCGGTTACTCGTTTATACCGTCACCGTACGGCCTACGGTTATATCTAGAATACTCTTTAAGCCTCTTACTATAGCTTCTAACTTAGCGTAGAATAAGCTAAGCTCCGCCCTTAATTTTAACGTAGTTAAAAATAAAATAGGGGTAGATATAGTACTAAGCGTATAATACGTAATAAATTAGGAGTATTTAGCTTAGCCTTCTTACTCTAACTATAGAAAAAAAATTAAAGCCGATAAATAGAAGACTATATAACTTTTAATTAGTTATAATAGATAAACTAATAGAATATTCGTACTATAAGGACTACCTTAACTAAAAGTTAATATAATTAAGCCAATTACTACTTAAAAGTTATAACTCTCTTTAACTAAATTACGTACTAAGACTCTTTAAATAAAATTTATTCCGCCCCGAAGGTACTAAGCCTAAAGAGTTCGTCTATACTCTATTTATATAATATTAATCTAATTATATAATTATATTATCTACTCTTTATCTTACGTTTATTCTTTAACTACTTTTATTAATATATTTGTTAAAGCTCTTTAGTCCGAACTAAGTTAGTAAGAGCTATTAAAATAACGTAACTAGATACGTACTAAATATATATAAAGAAATTAGACTAAATTCTAACTATTTTAGAAGATAAAGTAATTATAAAATTAAATAGACTTTTCTATAGAATTAATTATTTTTTACCTACTTAAAAGAACTATAATATTTATTCAATAAAAGCTACGCTACCTATAAAAGCCCTCCGAAAAGCCGTACATTTAAAGAAGTAGATTATTATATATAAGTATCCGCCGTTCTTCGTATATCCCTTTAAAAAGCTATTAAATTAGCTACGTTTAAAGCTAAAGAGCGAGTCTAGAGACGTACGGTAGAAGCTATAGTAGTAGAACGCTCTTTCGTATTCTCTTAAAGTAAATTAATATATAATTAGTTCGATCGGATTTAAAGAAATACGTACCGTTACGAAATAGTAGAGAAGGACGTTAATAATCTATAAACTTCTAAAGGTTTTTAAGAGAATACTTACGACGTATATTAAGCTAAAATAACGTAGATCGAACTAAGAAAGTATTAAGATCCTTTATAAAAAAAGATAAAAAGAAAGTAGATTTTAATATACGATATAAAGTCTTTATTTACGTCTTCCGCTTTATATATTAAACTTTAGTTCGTTTTAAAGCTAGCCTAAGGCCTTTAACTCGTTATAAAACTAAAAAAGAAAAAGAAAAGTTTACTACGATTAAAATATACGTTATACTTTATTATACTTTTACTTTTCTATTTTTAACGAATAGTTTAAAAACGGACTTCGAACTAACCGTACGAAAATAAACGAAAATAAACGTTTTAATTAAAGCTTATTTTAAGTCTTTTATAACTTATATTTTTTATATTAAAAATAAAGTCTAATTTTAACTTTTTTATAACTTATACGTAAAATTAAATTTAATTCTTTTTAATTAAAGTAGGATTTAGTCCGTAAAGGTATTAAATATAATATAGCCTTTAAAGCGCGTATAAAGTTATAGTAGAAAATCTATAAAAGCGAAGCGTTAAATTAATATAATTTAAATAAGATAGAGTACAACAAAAAGACGGCGCGAATAAAATAAGTATCGCGAAGCGTTCTTTAATTATATTGGTAAATAATATCTAGTTAGAATATTTTAAATCTCGTACGGCGCTAATAGCTTACTAAAGAAGAAGTTAAACGTAGTAGTCGAACCGTTAAAGATTCGTTTTAAGCTTTGTATATCGAACCTATACGCTTAAAAAGTCCTTTCTAAGTAAGAGCTATTCTTCTTCGATATATTTTTAAAGAATCTAAGCGAATATTCGATTAATATTTATCGACGTCTTTATAAAAAAGTCGAAAAAATATTTAAAGTAGTATTCTTAACTATATAATACCTGATACAAATAAACGTCGTTATATCGGTAAGATAACTCGTATTTCGAAATCTTACGTTATTTCTAACCTAACTATAGCTATCTATTTTAAAGCCGAGTTTTAATATAGTAATCAATAACTTTCGTTATAGATATATAGCGCTTTTTGAAAAAGTTCGTTAGTTAGAAGATAGAGAGGGTATTGAAATAGAACGGAGACGGCTTATTAAAGATAAAATTCGTCGGTTATAAAATAATTAATAATAGTTTAAAGGCTAGCTTTAAAGCTAAGGAAACGAATTAAGTTATTATAAAGTTATTATTTTATAATAGTTTTTAACTCTAAAAAAAGTAATACTTTTTTTAAAGGATTTTTAAAAAGAAGTAATAACCGATTATCTTATATAGATAGTAAAAATATATATAAAAATAAGATATCTATAAAAGATACGTATTATATAATAATATAAACGAATATCTCTATTAATAGCCTACTCTTATAATATTAAGATAAGTATATAGAATAGTAACAAATATATATTTATAACGTTTATTTTTTTAACGTATTCTTTTTACCGTATTTTAAATTATATACCTTTCGATATATAGTTTATTTAAAGTCTTTATATTGCTAATAGTACGAATATATATAATCTTTATTTCTACTATTTTCGTCGTTAAACTTTTCTCTTCGCCGACTTATACTTTTTAATTAATTTAAAACTCATATACTTCTCTAATATCTATTAATCTTTTTATTTCGAGCGGCCTATATACCGTAATAAATACTTTATCTTACCTTTTCGTATTTAAATACGTAGTACTTCGACGCCGCGATCGAAGCCTCTATAATTTCTTTCGAACGTAGCTATAAACTTATCGTCGAAGATATTTCTTCGAAGCTTCTAGCTATAATATCCGTCTTAGGTCTATTTTATAAAGTAGCTTCCGCTCTATTTTTTAAGTAATTAGTCGATAAAATACTCGTCCTTTTATAGACCGACGTCGCTTACGTCTTTATTATTATAGAATTTTATCGATAGAGTGTTAGCGATTATAGGTAAAGGTTTTAAGTATTCGGCGCTACCGTTATATCTTTTTATTATAATTTTTATTTAATTTAAAAATATCGGGTCGTTTTAAAGAATTAAATTAATAACGTTAACGAAAAATAGCGTTACCGATACGGAATCGACCGGTTATACCGTAACGCTACTATAGATAGAGGTATTTTCCGCTTTTAATATAATATAATTTATATAGTTTTTATAAACGTACGTATTAAACGTTTCGATTTTAATTCTTAAAACGAATAAATCTATAATATATCGACTGTTATTAAATAGAAGTATATTAAGTAAAATAAGATATTCGTAGCTTTACTCTTCTTTTTAACTCGGGTTATAATATTATTACTTCCGTTAATATAATAAAGAGTTAATAACGTTTATCTCTATCGAAGTAAATAATCGTAAAATATAGACCGATAAAAGACTATAATTAAATATAAAATCTTTAAAACGCGAAGACGGTAAAAATATACCTACGTATAACGCGTTTTTTTTTACTTTTACTAAAATCGGTATAAAATTCTTCGAAAAGGGCTATTCGATAAACGTAAAACCGGTTAGCGGGCGAAGCGGTCCGATAAATTTTATTTAAATTAATCGGCTTTTTTTCGAAGTCTTTAAATCGTTTTAAAGTAAACGGCTTAGAGATACTATAAACGTTTTTAAAGTAGTACTATAAGTTTACGTTTATATAAAATATTACGAAATATCGCGAATATAGATAAAATATTTTATTTAAATTATTTTATTTTTTAACGTATTTTAAAATATAATAATAAATATACCGTTATTAATTATATTAACGTTTATATTAAAATATACGTATTACGGTAAGAACGCTTTCGTTATTTAAATAGTAAAAGTAGTATTTAATGTAAATAATAACGGTATAAAAGATAATTAGATTATAACGGAAAGGTATCTCTTAATTATCGATATAGCGCTAGTAATAGGCCTTTTAGTTAATTTCGCTCGTTTTCTAACTATTATAAAGAAAGTAAAACTAGAAAAAGCTAAACCGCGCTTTATAATACGTTTTATAGTAGGAAAATATATATTTCTACCTTTTTTTCGCGGGAATTTTAAGTAAGTATTAGCGCTAGTATAAAAGTATAGAAGAATAATAAAATATAAGTATATTTCTTACTTCGCTATCTTTCGAAGATAGATAGAGATTAGATAGTAACTATATAACGGTTATAATACTATTTAGTACGTTACGTAATATTCGTTCGTACGGAGAATAATTATATTTCGAAGGGCCGAGATTCCCTTTAAACTTTATAGATAAATTCGTACCGAAAAAGTCGTAGCGAAACGGCTTTATTTAAGTTATAAATAACGAATATAGTTAAAATAACTTTTACGTTAATTAAGCTATTTATACTTTTATAGTTTAATAGAATAGTTTAAATATAGTTTATTTAATAATATTTTAAAGCTATAAATATAATTTTCCGTCGTTTATTATATAACTTTCTTTTTACTCTAATAGCTAATCTTTCTCGTATTTTAAAACGTTCGAGTTCGCCGGCTACGCGGATATAATCCGGTTAATTCTCTAGCGTTATCTTAACTTCGAAAGGTAACGTTTAAAGTAGCTACATATTTTACTTTATTATTACCGAGCGAAAATCTTAAGTAAGGTCCTTTCTAAGGTTTAATTTAAGAAAGATAGTTACGCTATTAATAATACTTATATTATTTAAATAATAATAGAGAAAAACCTTTAGATTCCTTTAACCGGTAAACTTTAAGATTTATCCGATTATTACGCTATTATCTAATGTCTATTTAGTTAGTATTAATATTTTCTTTTTATAAAAACGGAGAACTACTACCTATTATTAGTCTTAATAAAGATTTCGCGACGCGGAGTATAAAGACTAACTCTATTAACGAATTCTATACGCCGCGCCTATTAAAAAGTATAATTCTTTTAAGCGGTCGAGCCTTTAATTTTATTAAACGGTCTATCTATAGACTAGTTTAGAAAGATTAGTCGATACTTTATATTCATTATCTATAGTATTAGTTAAAAGTCTTTATCTTTAAAAGGTTTAAACTTAAGAATTTTTTTAATACTATAATTATCTCTTAACGCTTTAAAGTAAATAATATTAATAAATTAATATAATATTATCTAGGCGTAAAAAGGCGGCGGTAAGCTATTAGGCTCTTTTATTTTCTTCGCTATAAAATATTCTAATCTAGCTACGTATTAATATTACGTTAATAATAAAGCGATAGAAAAAGATTTTTAACGTATTATTTTTTATCTTTCTCTTTATAGTATTTCCTTTTAAATCCGAATTTAAACTTCGATTTACCGTTATTCTATAAAACTATAAACCGAATATTTTAAAGAATCGAATAAACTATTAAAGTTACTTTTTTTTCGTTTTTATAATTCTTACTTAATACGTAGCCTAATAAACTTTTTATAACTTAATTAATATAAAGTAGTAGGTATTTAGTAGATTAAAGTTATCTATCCGGTAACTATTATATACGTAGCTATAATAATTAGAAAATTATAAAAACTTTTATATAAATACGTAGTTTTTAATAATTAAAAATATTATATACCGTTTAATATCTTCGGTATTAACTTTATTTTTTAATTTACTTTAAATAAACTATTTTACTTTTAACTAACGTATATAACGTATAGAAAAAAGAAAGATAAACTTACCAAAACTATATAATACTTAACTTCTTTAAAAATAACTATATAATACGCTTACTTTTATATATTATAAAATCGACGTAAAATAATCCGAATACTATAAAGAGTCGCCTTTTTAGTTTCTATATTAAGTCGGCCCGAAGTCCCGCGCTATACCGTTTCGACGAAGTACTTTATAGTTTTTAAGTTTTTTAGATTTAATTCTAAATATTTTTTTAAATACCTATTTTTTATTTTCTTAAGCTTAAATAAATACTTTTTAAAGACTACCTAAAATGGAATAATAACTTACGCGTTCTATATTTAAAGGTCTCGGTAGTAGAACTTTTAACTTTTTAGCTTTAGCTACCTTTAAACGGAGTTAGAGTCGATTATCGACGGGTCGGAAAGTCTGTTTTTTAAAGTAAGGGCAATAATATCGTTTAGATAAATTACTCTTTAACTTTAGGTTAAAGTACAAAAAGCTATAGTTTAACCGATATATAAGACGGCTTTTTATTAAAGCGAAGCTTTAGAATAAAAAAAAAGGTATTAAAGTATTTTAATTATAAAAAGAAACTTTAACAAACCTTTAATATAAAACGGCTTTATATTTATAAACGTTAATAGTAATATAAGTAGTAAATTATAAAAAGTTATATTATTTTATAAAAACTTTATAATACTTTCTAAAACTTATTTATAGCCTCTTCCTCCTTTAAAGAGCGTTTTTATGTTTTAAGTCCTTCGTTAATAGATAAGACCGTATACTTAGAGCTATATACTTATAACCGGACACGTACTTACTGTAACGTAGACGGCGTATAGGCGTATACACCTATACACTCCTATATAGGCCTACTTAGCGCCTATACCAGGCTATATAGCGCCTATACTTAGCCCCTAACGACGGGCTACGACTTATAGGGAAGTTAGAAAGGTTTTTCGGCTAGTATAATACACCAATATACCAGCCGAAAAACCTTACAGGAGATTTCCTTCTTTGAACGTGCTCCTATACCGTCCCTGCTCTAACCTACTTAGTGTATATACTCCCTGTGCTCCCTGTGCCCGCTGTGCCTCTGGCTATTCTATCGCGGGCCGGCACAGCCACAGAGCCTTTTTTCTAGACCATCAACTTGCAAGTTGAGAGGCACGCTTAAATGCATATCGAAAGGCCATAAATAAGTGAGGTATAACTTTCTTGAAGTGGTATTGAGATATGACTCACAGCCTCTGTATAAAGAGGCAGCCCCATTCCTCTCGTCTCTTTCGTGACCTCGGCCACCCACAGCACGTCTTCGCCTTTCTCGCATATTACCGCTTCCTGCTAATGCCGTGTTAACTTCACACTGCCACGAGAGCCCGTTCTTCAAAGAATCGGACCCGTAGGGCCATCTGGCCGACCAAGGACTCGTTCGAAAATGGAGAATGGTCTGATTTCCTCAGTGTTTACGATGCAGAGCTGACATTTTCATGGAGCTGATGGAATTTAAGTGACAGTCGCCTTAGCAGTAAAAATCGTTTAAGGGTTTGTAAATGTGGTTGTGCTCTCCTATGCCTTGTGCTCTCTGGTTCGATAGAGCTATATACACCACCTCTCCATTGAGAACAATTTGACTCCGTTCGTTGTTCAGTTGTATCTCAGGGCTTTGAATCGTGTAAACACTGTGTAGGAGCGGGTAGTTTCGCTGGCTTGAGGTCTCTGGGCTGTGTTAGGTCTTTCTGGCAAGCTCTTACAATTTGCGGACCTTTCCAGCCATTTTAGCGGCAATTCGTTCGCTAGCAGGTCCCGGAGAAATCAGTAGCGGACCCAGTTCAGTTATACATATCTGCCCAATTAAATGCCCTTTTCTTGATAACTAAAACGTTGACGAAAACGCGAAGAGTGGCTGGCACTTGGCGCTTCGCACTGTCTGACCTGAGCATAATGGACGTTCCAACTTGCGTTTCAGCGACGATGCTTTCATGGCAAGACAACCGCCAGCACGTCGAAGACCGGACACGATCCAGCGCCGAGCCTCCACAAAATAAACACAACACCAAGACACAAAGCGAGGCTAAATTCGAGGCGAGGTGGAATTGGATGTATCCTCCAGAGTTCTGGGATCGATTCTCTGAGCTCCAGCTGACGCGCAGGGCCGTTGCCGAGCACAACCGCCACCTCCGTAATGCCCGTCACAATCTTTGCGCGGGCCCGAAACTCACGAACGAGCTGGACAGCTCGCGCATCCGTTGCCTGCGAACGGTTTTGCTCGATTTGCAAGATGCGGCTGTCCTGAGCCAAATCATAACATACATCCTACCCTCATCTTGCAACATCTAATTTTCTTTACTTTTGAACGATACACCCACCCCCACTCACATCCGTGCTCTACCAAGTGTTGGAGTGGGTCGGCTTTAGGCCATCTTTGTGTATGGCTCGTCCTCTTCCTTTTCCCCTCTTCTGTCTCTGTCCTGGTGAATGGCCTGCATGGTGCTCTATGCCACCGTGAGTGTAGTCACAATTATCTACCAATACGCACCGATAACCAGCCTCCCTCAACACATAAGACGAGAATCTCCCCCCTCCTTCTTGTCTTTTCTTCTCTCATCGCCTAGTCTTTCTCGGAGCTGTCGTTAAGAAAAACTCCTTTTCAAAGCAGGCGGGCCGACAAAGTTAACCACGCTGGCCCATGCTACGTCGGGCGACTGGCGAAATAGTATTGTTGGGTGAGGAATAGCGTTGTGAGTTGGAAGCATAGCTACCAAGATTCGCTGTTAACCAGACTTACGTCTTACATGGATTCTCTTGGTGCAGGTTGAGCGATGGTTTGGGGACAACAAGTGGAAACAACAAAAAACCAATAATGAAAAAGCTTTCCGCGCTACTATCTAATATACATCAAAGAATTTGCGGCGTAGATTTCCCATTTCCAGCTCTGCCGGCCACACCTCTAAAAACTTGCCTACCTCCTCAAGTAAGTAGTGGATTGATATACTGAATCTGGATTTAGTCTCTCTTTGCTACAACGTTTCCCATGCGAAAATCCAAGTTTAATTCGAGTATTTTTAGGTCTTTTCAAGAGTTTTGTGTTGGTGATAGGTTTTAAAAGTTGGCCAAAAAGGAGGTTCGTTCATGTAGCGACTGTCCTTGCACATGCTCTGTAAAGAGAAAACTATTAGGGGGGCCAGGAAGTTTCTTTTTTTTTTTTTTCAAACTTCATTTTATTATCGTATCCCTTTGTCTCCTCCACCTTCGTGCGAATTACTTTTCGCCCGACGAGCTACACAGCCCACAACATGGCAACATTTTAGAATGTATAAACACGGGAAAACAGAGCCGGCAACCTTTCACACCGCACACACATAACGACAATAAATGTAACAACCTTGTTAACCACACACGGATAAGAAAGCAGAGTTAAAACAACAAAAAAACAGGGCTCGCCAAGGAGGTATCGTCCTCACGCGCCGTCGGGGTACAAATCGAGCCAGGTGGCGACGGCCTGGCGGAGCTCGTCGGAGTCGACGACGGACGACGCTTTCACTGCCTGGCGCAGCAAAACAATCTTTTCCATGACGTCGTCTGTACAAGCCAGTTCATACAAACGGACGTCGGACGCGAGCTGGCCGTGGCGCTGGACGCGACCGGCCGCCTTTGTCTCTTGTGAGCGGTTGACGCCGGGCTCGGCAATGATGACCAAACTAGCACGCGTCAGGTCGACGCCGGTCGAGACCAGAGCCATGGTGGTGATCAGGATGCGTAGCCCGACGGCGCACTCGGTGGCTTCGCTCTCTTCGGAGAGGGTAACGGGGCCCCGAAACAGGGCCAAGGTCGCCTCTCGTTGCGAACGGGGGCGAGACGCATACAGTCCGGCCACCTTGGCGCGGTCGCCGAACGCACGGTGCAGGGCCAGGTGCACGATGTGGGTCGTGACGGGGCGCGTGCAAAACACGACAGCGGCTAGGGGAAGGCTGACGCTGCCGGCGTCGCGGCCGTTGTTGTACTCGCCGCGCCTGTCGATCCTCTCCGCGAGCAAGCGGTGCAGGGCCTCGAGCTTCGGGCTGTGCTGGACTAGCTGGTCGAGATGGGGCCGGTACGGAGACGCCTCTATGTCGGCCGCGCTGGCACGGATGGCGTCTTGGGCGCCCGTAGACGACAGATCGATGGATGGGTCCGGCACTGGTGCGAATAGAGGCACGGTGCCTGGCAATAGAGAGGCCAGGGACGAATAGTAGAAGGTGCTCTGGTTCTGGACCGAGGACTGGTGCTGCTGGGCGACAAAGTCTATGAGGGAGATCTGAGCTGGTCGCAGGGTCGGGGGGATGGCCTTTCACGACTGCACGTATTGCGTGTACTGTAGGCAGACGGCCGCCGCCGTACGCCGGTACGGTAGTTGCAAGAGTCGATGGCACATCTTCGGTATTGATGACCACTGGTTTTGTGTCCACCAATGTGCCGCCGCGGCCGAAAAAGCGGTTGTCCGCCTCGCGCCGAGGAGCCAGAGCTGAGAACAAAGCCTTGCGGTGCTTGGCTGTGATGGCTTGCGCCCGGCCCAGCTCGGCCCATCTCTCTTCGCGCTGGATGCGGCTGCCACTGGGCGATGCCGGCGATGCGTGGGTTGCGTAGCGCTGGACAGATGAAACGAGTCTCGGTCCAGACACGACGCTCTTCTTCGACGCCGGGGATTGGCCGGGCACGGGATTGGTCGTCTTGGAACTCGTGGTAAATCCGGACGCCCTCGGACTGGTCATTGCTGTCGCTTTCTATCGGCTCGTCTCCGCTGTTCATGCTCTCGTCGTCAATAACGATCACATCGCCTTTTAGCGAGGAGGGAAGAGGGGTCGGGGGGAGCGAGCGCGGGGATGCTAGCGCTGGGGGGAAGGAGCAACAGTCGGGAAAGGTAGGCTATCGTGTGAGGGCAGGGCCTCGTGTGAGGGCAGGATCCCTGTCGGACCACGTTCGGCATAGCAACATTGTTCCAGCCCAGGTAGGACATTAGCCCCGTGAATAATTAAATTTCTATCTTAGGAAGATGCGCTTTAAAAAAGCTAACGTGAAGCGATTACACGATGTTAACCACCTTAAATAAACATATTCCACAAAATCCTCTATTGTACTGTACGTAGTGACTTCTTCAGAAAAAAGAGAGAAGCTGGTATCGTTAACAGAAGTTGGCTAACGAGAAAGAGACGGTATTTGTTAAGAGGATACTAGGACAGGTAGAAAGTGAGAGAGAAGAGTAGGTGTAGAGAGAAAAGAGTATTATGTTGATCGCAAAAGCTAGGGACTGAGAATATTGCAAGACTAAGTCTTGCCCTTCAAAACTATCTAAGATGGGGGCGATGTCTTCCCTATTTATCTTCCGACCAAGATGCACCTTCTGTCCTCATGAGGCTGGCCAGTGTTGCCACCGGGCTGTCGTAGCATGTTGTAGAACCTTCTATCTGATTCCGAGCCCCACCTGAGGAACCTTTGGTAGAGACACTCAGCCTTGTCCCCTCTGGTTGTGGTCGTGACAATATTCTTCTCACCGTCAGGCATTCGAATTTTTGAGTAACCATGAGTTAAAACCCGGAAGGAGATAGTATGCCTACATATCGATGGCAGACATTTCGACGCAGGATGTCTTTACTTGCAAAATGGGCAAGCCTGTGTGCTTGAAATGGAGGCGCCGCACTTGGGGCACTTGACAACTTCTGAAGGCATGGCGTTTTGGTATAGAGGAAGCAATATGCTGATGGTATGATTTTAAGATGGGAGGTCTTGCGAGTCCGATTTGTAAATATTGTTGAGCTGGTTGTTACAGTGCAAGTAGGGGACGAGGTGCTACACCTTTTATACTAGTTCTCAACCACTCATTCACAACATATCCTGCCGAATCAGACACGACAACTTCTCTTGATTACGATGGACGCACGAAGTTGGGTGGTAAACATTCTAGGCATCAGGGGGCTAAATATGCAAGACTACGTTGGCAACAGTCGTGTGGCCATGTTATTGGTTGATGCCCGCATGTTGCATACGCAGGGTGGCCAGTTTTATACGGCCAAGCCAGAGAAACCATAAAGCACTTCCTCTTCGAATGCGTCCAGTGGGAGGCACAGAGACAGAAACTGGAGCCTGTCCTTTTTCCTAGGGGGGAAGGAGGTAACGGAACAAGAGAACTGGAAACCAGACATAAACGCAGTACGCGCCATAATCAAGTACGCCAAATAAATCGGACTACACACCGTAAACAAAAACACAGATTAAAATATCAGTCAATGATTAGGAAACAGATAGGAGAAGGAAACAAACAAAGAGGGAGGAAGAGGTAGGATGATGTGTCAGAATAACGTGACTAGACACGTGCTGGATACATGTGGGGAAGTTGGGCTGAATCCCAACTATTTCAGGGGATGAAGCAATTGTGAAATCAGACAGACTTTTCCAGAGAATCAACCACTTTTTGCCCACTCAAGAGGACCATACTGTTTATTCGACAATATAAAGTTGATCCTTTAGGCTTAGTGCATCCGGTCAAAATCAATTTCATTCATACTCGATGCTTTGTGTCGCCAGTCGTGACAGGACCCAACTTACCACCATTTTATTCCACCTTTACCTTGCCTCTGCAAGATGGCTCCTCCTACGAATCAAGACCTGAATGCGAAGCGCGAAAGGCAGTGCATCAGCATTACCCCCGAGAGAAAGTATTACCGATGTTCAAATACCTGGGTTAAACGGAGCCTGCGGCCGACGGAATGGCAGAAGCACGGCGGCTTTCTACATGTGCCAACGTTCAACTTAGAGCGGGTCCTCAACGAAGGAGCGTGCCTAAAGTTTCTTGCGGAGAGAACAGATATCCCTCTACCAAAGCTCTATGCCTGCTTCGAGGACGACGGGGCTGCCTACTTGATAACAGAGTATGTTGAGGGTGTGGGGATGAACGAGCTTGCTGCGGAAGATCAGAAAATAGTCGTCCAGGAACTCGAAAAGTATATAAAGACGCTTAAAGTCTTAACATCAAACGTCTGGGGAGGCCCCAGTGGTTTGGTAAGATACTTTCGAAGGGTTTCAAAACAAGGGCAGGCAAAGTAGCTAATTGAATACAGGTGTTACCTCCTTACCGCATCATGAGAAAGTCTAACGGGTGGCCATGGCTGATGCGTCCGCGGGAGAAGCACGATCTTGTTTTTTGCCATAACGACCTCTCTTCCAACAACGTCATCGTGGACCCCGCTACCCTAAAGATCAAGGCCATTGTCGACTGGGAGTATGGAGGGTTCTTCCCGCCCGAGTTCGAGAAGCCTTTTTACCTGCGAGCTGGTCCCTCGGTCGTGCTTCCGGGCGAGATAGACGATATCGACGTTTTGACGAACATGATGAACGAGGAGAAGCTTTAGGCTGTTAGTTAGAATGTAAATACTGAAAACTAAAGGAAGCCTCCTTGCCGATTTGCAGTTGAGGCCTCCATTTCTGCGCCTTGTATATATATACTGGTCCAAGTCCTCGAATGCGAAGACATTCCAGTTGCTCACTTTTTAAAGTCTGTTGGCATTTATTCGATGGAAAAATCGGGTGGAGTGTTCCGGTACACCACAGAGACGAGCCAAAGACCGCGTCTTAGTTTCCTGCGCGGCGGTCCGTTTTCTGCCACGGACGCCTGCTTGTATATGTCTTTCCAGAGTGCCCCTTTTCGTACACGTCTATGCCGGCTATAGAATTAGTTATTTTACATGCAGCTCTACTTTCGGACCGCGCCGTCGGCTCTCGGCCAGACGCGGACAACGACCTGCCCTCCCTGAGTCTTGCTCCCTCTGCCCCGGCGCCAACGTCCCTGCGCTCGCTCCTTCCGGCTCCTCTTCCCTCATCGCCAAAAGACGATATTGAATTTGGGTGGGATGCCCTGGCCAACAGCTTAACGGCAAACCTCAAAGGTTAGGCGAAGCGCGTCAGCGGCTGTCAATGTTATCACCATCCGTTTGTCGGCAGGGTTCACTCTTGCGAAGTCACGTCTCGGACTTCTGATCAGGAAGCCGCATAATATGCGGCTTCCTCATCAGAAGTCATGCTCTTATTCCCCCGTCGTTTTTCGTGAAGTCCTGCTTCCCTTTCGTACTTCGAAGTCTACCGAACTAATACTTGACGGAAAAAAGCCGGAAATTTTATACTCTAAAAAAAGAGCAACCATTCAATGGAGACCCCCCAAGCTGTATCTCATGACTGGCTTGCCATTTCCGACTTTGTGAAGAGTTGGATCAATGGAAGCCTCGAGGTTAATGCCAACTACGACACAGGCCGTGTCGTGCGCCGCCTTACATCCTCGCGTAGGTTACTTCTTCCTCCTCTCATTTTAGACCTGTGACTAACAAACCACAGGTAAGGCGAGGCTTCGAGATCTGCAAGGAGTGATAGCGAGTGGATCATCGGCCAGATGACTTGGCTGAGCAGCCCGTTCATGGACCCAAGAAAATATATTATCGAAAGTCTAGAAGATGTCTGTTGATGCCAGAGGGGAGACCATGTGGCCCCTGATTAGGTAAAATAAATAGAATTGGGCCTTGTTACATAAGGCCTCAGCCAGCAAGTTTTCCAATGGGAGAAGCCACTTTTCCATCTCCCAGACCTCAAGATTCTGTAATCGTGGTATCGTTTGGGTCACGTGTTGTCTTGTTAGCTTGTGTCCCGCCTCTTGTCACGTCAGCAACAAAGCCCTCACAATCACACCAACCCAACGAGCAGGCACCAGTCATAGGACCCTGAAATCCTGGAGGAGGATATTTAATAGGCCAAACTACTTGATCGACATATAGGAAGGGGCATATTAACAGAGGTAAAAGACGTAGGACGAAGAGCAGGTGATGTCGTCATGTGATTAGACCGGTATTACGTAAGCAGAATACAGATGAGCCCTATCGGCTTAATTCCTCCGGGCGGAGTACTTCAAACTGTGGCACTTGTATGCAGAAGGCCTCTGACCAGAAAGTTGTCGTAGCAGGGAGAGATTTTCCCCAGTATGGTAGCACCACAAAACTATTTGTGGCGAGTGCGAATAAATATTAAATGCAGTGTACGAAACTGCTTGAGAAGAGAGAAACAAGGTGAAGCGAAAAATAAAAGCCTGTATGATAAGTTCAGCTCCTTTCGTTTTTTTTTTGCCGCCTTGCCCTCACCGCCTTCGCCTGACCAATAAACACCAACCAGACCAAACCAGTCAGGCATTAGAAACCACCCAACTTTGAAAACAGCTTCAGTCCACCCCATGGCCGAATACGGAACATTTCAAAGTTGAAGAATCGTGCTACAACAGAAAATCCAATACAAGTACTTCTTATGGGCTCGACCTCAGTGGCAAGATGGAGTTGCCGGAAAGCACCAAACAAGCAATGAGCACTTTCAAACTGCTTCCTGCTCTGGTACCCGAGCTGTGCGCTAAGCAACGAAACAGGGAGGTCCTCAAGGCGTTGGGACCCCTTCTCCACTACGAAGCGCATCTAGAAGACCATGCTATTCTTCTCAGATTTCACGACGTATGGACTTACACTTGTGACTGCTTCTACTGCGTGATCTGGTGTGGAAACCCCGACTGCAGAAGAGGGTGGAGGCGACAGCATGCCGTTCTGGGGCGTATGTATACGGCCATCACTATGTGCCGACAACGTTCCGGCGGTCGCCGGAGCACATAGGTCGCTGCTTGCGGATAACGGACGTCTTTCGCTCTCGACTCTGGCAACTTCTTGTTCGAGAGACGAGGAGGGTGGGTTCTCGTCCGGCAGACTGCTGCTCGGTTCCCTGGCCGAATGTCGTACTTTTTGTCGTTTGGCTGTCCAACCTGATGTTGCCTCTCTGGGTTCCTGCCCAAATCTTGCGAGTTCTTGCTCCACGTATCGCTTTCTCTGCAAAAATTCCTCATGACTGAGGCTTGTTTCGAGGCCGCGGTTGACCTCGTCTAGACTGGTGACTTCGTCAGCCTTATGTTTGTCATGCCGTAAAAGAAAACAAAAAAAAACTTACGTCCACTCGCCAAGGTATGTGATTAAAAATGCCGGGTTGAAGGATACCGAGACACGGGCCTCCTCTTCCAACCATTTGGTCTTCTCGGTAACTTGAGCGAAAAGACCATCAATAATACCGGACCGATCTGCAAGGTCGTCCAATGTGCTCATCGAAGGGCAACCTATTATTCCTCAGTAAATTTTCTCCTTTTCGTCGATCAACTCAAGACTCACAAGTCAGAAAAAGTAAAGAGCAGAGATGCCCTCGTTCGCTCTCTAACCGTTCGATCGCGCGAGCCACCAAACCGGCGGTCTTACGAAAGTCTCGCAAAGATTTCGGCTTGAGCCCATTCGGCAGACAGCTTGTAGCCAAGCTGTCGACGTCCTTCGCTCTCATGCCATTTTTGCGAGCCACAAGACAAATGCAATGGAAGAACAAAGAACTGTAGTTTGCCAGTTGAGTCGAGTTTTGCGCACGCTGTTGAAGGGATGATTCAAGCCCGCTGTATGCTTGGACGAGTGTGTGTTCCCTCCGTGAGACGTAAGCGACAGCAAGAGGAGGAGATTCCGAATAAAGAGTGAGAGTTTTAAAAGCGTCCAAAACTTCTTTTTGCTTGCTGAGTTTTGTACGGCTGCTCAAGAGAGACCACTCTGACAAGTCAGCAGGCGTCCGGGCTAGAATAGCAGAGGTGGTTTGGTCGCGCTTGGTTATCAAAGATGACTTCGCGTTTGTGATCTGTTTTTCTGGGTGTTCGAGTTGAACAACGAGATGCGACTCGTCCCTAGATGGTGATGACGATGCTAGCTGTCTTCGCAGTCGTTCGACTGTTTCCTCCAGACCGCGAATCTTTTGGACACAGGTTCCCGCGTATGGGCATTCGAATTGATGAACAATTTCTTCGGAAGTCATGTCGGGATCAGTGATGAAAGGAAGACGGATTGCAGGTTTGCAGTACTCCGTACAGCGGCTGAGGAGGTGGTATTGTTTTGGATTTTGTCCAAACCGGGCCTCCCTTTGGAAAACGTCCCTTCGAAGGGACGCCCGGATTCGGACTAGCCAACTTCTTCCTGAATTCAACCGCAAGTCTCCTGCTAGAGGCCATACCTCTTTTAGGACGAGTGTCGCGACGTGCGGCTGATCCATGATCTCCCTATTCATGCGAGACAGACGTACCCACCATGCCGGCGGTGGAAGTTGGCACAGACTCGCGATGTTATGATGTTTAGATCCGCTGGCCTGGAAGCAGGGGGGAACGGGGGGTTGTTCTTAGTGGCTATTCGTAAATACAAATAAGAGCTTTGCACACCGCCAGAACTGCACATTCTCTGTTTGCATCTGCACCTTTGAGCCTTCCTTACCTGCATGCAACACTTTGACGCATCCTCGTGATCTGACCGTTTCGACCCAACCCAACCCGACGCCTTCCCATTCCATCATGACACTCACTCAAACCACCTTTATGACTAGGACAGAAACATTTGGAGAATACTCCCGACCGCCATCTCCTCCGCCATCTTCTCCGCCATCCCTTGTCACGTATGCCGTCGACTGGCCGCCTTCTTCAGACCAGGAGGAAGGCACTGGCGCAGGAGTGCTTCCCTCGAGGATTCTTTGCACGCGAAGCTTTGACTTGGAAGAGGTATGACGAACACGGTGGACGCTAACGACCTGAGTGTTTTGCTAACACCCGCAGAATGTTGAGCCCACCACCCTCCCCGTTCAGCCAGGCGACGACGAAGATTGGGTCTTCCAGCTAGTACCGACAAAGAGCATGGACCAAGACGATTCGGCCTGGTTGGAAGCGATAGGCAGGTTCCCTTTTGAGAATTTTGCCTGTGTATTAGGGCAGACTTCCTGTCGTGAGTATTATCTAGTCGGCGTTGCTTCGTCTCGCATCCAAAGTCTCCGCACCATCGGCCTTCCACTTCGGCCACTTTCCAACAGCGACATCTCCGCGTATTCTTGGGCACCAGGCGAGGAACAGATCAAAATGCACGGGGTCGTCGAGGCGACGCGGAGGTCTAGTGTTGCTTTTGCAAAGAATGCGGCCGAATGCTTCCTTTCCAGGCACTCCAGGGGATTCGACTCCAGGGGACTCGCCCAGTGCCTACGGGGAGCGGTGGACGAAGAGCACATACACTTGCTGGTGCTAATGGAGTGGATGGTCCTGTTGGAAGGCATTCTGGTACGTTTCTTCCCCCATTCGTCTGTTGGAAACGAACAAGACAGGCTGACAATGTCTAGAGCGCCGGCGCCGATATCGCTAAGGACTTTGTGAAGCTCTGCCGCTTTATTGGTCTGCGTCTGCTCGAACATGTTCCAAGCGTGTCCACAGAGTCAGTCAATTCATTTATTGGGCGGACAGACGAAGCATGGATGGCCATTTTCCGGAAGTTGCTCAGCGCCAAAAGAGCCACCTGCGTGACGGCACTGAGCACCGAAGAAGAAATGAGAAAGGAGATGCATCGAATGTATCTGCTCTACACAGTGTTCAAGAGGGCCTGCGGTGAAGCCAACAATTTTCAGCAGCTATTTGATGGAACACGATCAGCAAACGAGAACCTGGCTGATCTTGGCGACCTCCTGAACATCGACACAGAATCGGCGCCTAGGTCGGACACAAAGTTAGCAAAGTTCCTTGTTTTGGGACAGTTTGACTTGATGTTGGATTCGGAGCCGGAATTGAGTCTGGTCTATGGCTACGTGCCTATCGGGTTCGTTGCGGATCAAACCCTACCCCAAGGCTTGCTCAACAATCTTCCCTATGGACCAGTGTTGAGGTGCCTTCGTCTTTGGTAAGAATGCTGTCTGCTCTGCATCCTACCCTGTTCACGGATTAACATATTACCCAGCCATCTACGATACATTGCGTTGCCGGAGCTTCAGAGGCCAGAGAATGCGCTACCGTTGTTTCTTTCTACATGGGGAGAAACGCAAGTGCGCCACCCGTACAAATGGATGACGTCCAAGGAGGGCAGGGAGGGATATGAGCAGATGAAAAAGCGACTTTGTCAGGCAGAAAGCGGAAATGACATGGGGTTGTGCTTGCTCGCATTGCTATACTACGGACAGGTTCTCGGCCGCACGGAGGGGATCGTCACTCCTACTCACGGAAGCTTCCTGGGAGACTTCATCTGCCACTTGGACGACGACTCGGGCGACGTCCAGCGGGCTCTGTGGGAGAGCATGGCCCTTTCTTTCCGACGCGTTGCCACTGTCGGTGCTGGCATTTCCCAGTTTGTGCTTGCCTGGTTGGAGACTGTCGAGTTGGATACTGTCGGAAGGAAGTTGCCCGATTCTCCAGCAGGTTGCATAGCGGACGGTTTCTGGCAATCTCGACTGCTAGGCCACTCACACGAGGCCACCTGTGAGCGGATGCAAAGGGGAGTTCGCGAGCTTCTCTATGCGGGCGGTGCACTATTGGACTACTTGAATAAAGGGGAAGAAAGGCTCGGGAATGAGCAGTAGGAAGAGAAGCGATCTGTATTTTAGCTGTGTAGTGTAAGGGAGGCCGTGTGTTCAAATCAGAGCGTGGGTTATTTCCCCAGTAGATGTTTGTCATTCATATTCAAAGTTCCATCTGCGGGGCACCAAGCCTCCTGACATCTCGGCATTGCGAAGGTGCAAACTTGTTGATCTGCGCGCTACAGGTTTCCTACCACAAGAACAACGACAACCTAACAATCACGATGCGGCAACGAGGAATCTGTGGAGTCGTGGGGCGTGGGGCATGTCGGCTACTTAACTGAATCTTGTTGTAGCCGGCCTTGCCATTCCCTGTGCCGTCGACTAAGTCTTTGAAGGTGACCTCCCCGGACTCCCATGTGTGCGAGAGTATGGCGTATTTGAGATTTTCGTTGTCGGGCAGATTCTCGGTCACAGCGAATCCGCCGTCGGAACTGTGTGTCAGGAGTCGCATTTCGGTGGAGATTACGGTCGTAGTGGAAAAGGCCAGTATATCGATAAGAACGTTGGATGTGCTTTGGCGGGAGCCGCCTGTTACGATCATGGTCCCAACGAGGCCTCATCAACGCCTAACCAACACACATGACCCCGCTCACGAACGGGAACAACCATAACGCGGCTAACACCCACACGGGACGGTACGAAGAGTGGATACGGTGGCTGAAGCGTGTGGCGCGCTTCGGGCCACAAGGGGATTGGCCAGAAAGGAACCTTAGACGGCCGCAGACGAAGAACCTTAGATGGAAATGAGATTTACTAGATATATAAGACTGAGGCTTCCTCCTTATTAGAAAAGATAAAGACTCAGTCGTTACCGCTTGTCTGAAATAGAAACCTATATATTCTTGTGCACGCCCGCATACAATCATCGCACCTCTTGTTTACGTACTGAGTTAGTTCACGCGTTACACCTTATCACTGTCTTATCGAACAAGCCCCCTCTAGCCTGATCACCTAGCAAGGACCGCTTCTTCCCCTTTAGGAAAGTGCTCTTTGTAACACCGCCCGTATACGGAGTTTAGGCGGGCCCCGAGCTACAATATAGGATGTAAACAGAGGTCAGAGTAAATACAGGATTCAGAGGCAAGGCGGTGTGTAACGGCAGAATGCAGGTTATCGACCAGCAAGCCAGACAGTAGGTCTGTGACACGTACAGACGAGCCCTTTAAGCTTAGTACCTCCGGGTGGAATACTTTTTATTCATTCATACTTAACATAGTAGCCGGGAAACACTCCTAGGCTCGAACTATGAATTATTGAGCGCGATCGATTCAAACGAGGCGTAGGCATATATTAAGTTTGACGTTCATCGATGCTTGTATTATTATGGAGGAATGCCTTCTCCCATGGAAGTAGCTCCTGGCCCATGGCTAACCGTGCCCGCGTTCTCGTCCTCACCAAAGTTTGCAAGGCCTCTTCGCCAAACTTCTCTTTATACTCCTCGTCTGTGTCGCCGGGCTCTGTTTTTGACGGGTCGAAATCGTACGAACTCAAAATATTGAGAATAGGTTGGCTATGACCTAATGCAACCCTGTAAAAAGTTAGTTCATAAGCATTGTTTTTTGGTGGCATAACTGTAGGACTTACATTTGGTTTCCATTCCACTCATATAAATACACCGCTGGATTGTACGATTCAACTGGCCCGTTATCAAGGACAAAGATGCAACGCTTATTGTCACTCGCGCAAGGACCCGTGGATCGCACCCGGTCTTGGGACTTGTCAAAGTTCCGGTGCCACTGGTGCTGGCAGATTATATTGAGCATCGTGATTTCTCGCTGTCTGGAATCCGCTGGAATCTGCTGGGAGCGACACTTGACGAAAATTCGCGTCGCCATGGCGAAAATCTTAATATAGAGGTGGATTCTGAAAACGTAGCGAAGTTGGGACGATCTAAGCAGGGCTTGTGGGAAGTTGAAACTTTATGATTTTTGGAAACCACCTGTTCTCAAACGCGGGGTACTTTGTATTTCGGGAGGGCGGGGTAATGTAGCGAAGGTGGGGCAGTGCCCAACAGATATGCACCAATTTTTATCTGTTGAACCTTAATTTAGGCACTGGTCTTTTATTACCATCGCACTATCCTCAAAAAGTATACAACTACGATAGAGGCTCGGCGAAAGAAAATCAACTCTCGCGAAGACGACAAAATTACAAAAAGCCCTCGAATTTTACGGTTCATCCGGCTAAAGCGCCATTAGTCGCGAGAAATCGGCTTTCACTATCAAACTATCGTAGGCTTATAATAAAGGCGAATTTATCGACATAAAACCCTAATTACTGTACAATAAAGTTTTAAGGCTAATGTAAGTAATATGTCCGATTCATATTTATAGCGGCTTGTCTAACTAAAATAGACCACTATGTGTATACAAGTATGGGAAAGTTTTACATGCGGTCACCTTGTTTTTCGGAGGTGGGAGGATTGCGATGAAAATGGCCGCGACCAATGTTCAAATATATCGTTCAGAACAACCCCCTTGAATAGAAAGTGTGACGAGTGCTCGTATCCTAGCCCTGCCCCTAGTGAATGAGTATTTCGGGTGGTTCTATAGTGTGTACTCATACAATACGGATAGTGAAATCGAAATCTTTCTTATAGTATATTATAAGTTACATCATTTTCTAGTAAGAAACCGGCTTTTTAACCGATGGATTTTCTAGTCCGTAGAGTCCGTAGAGCGTATAGAGTCCGTAGAGCCCTTAGCACCGTTTGTATTATTGTTATCTTCGCCGGTGTCATAACCCTCGGTGCGCACACCCATAGTCGACGGAAAGTCGACGGCGAGCCGCAGGCGTGCCGCAAGCCCCGTTCCACGTGACGGCCCAGGTGACGGGCGGCGTGACGGGCTAGGTGACGGGACGCACCCGAGGCCAGGGCTCAGGGCCCGCAATAAAGTTATACCGGGCCTAGTGCACCGTACATGGGATATCCTTTATTTAGTTGCCCCTTCTTTTCGTACGAATTAGGAAGGGGACAAGACTTAGTCTTGTTATAAATACAGACCTACCTTCGCCCTTACATGCGTGCTATTAACGTGACGTATTCGCTACGCCATCGACTACCTGCTCTACCAAACCCTATTACATTTAAGTCGTTAAAAGTATAAATAAATCCGTTAATAAAGAGTTTTTAAAAGAAGATCTTTTTTTTAAAGTTTATAAAACTAATCCGAAAATTATTTAATATATTAATTAATACTAAGTCGACGTCGCTTCGAAAGGTAGCTATTAAAGTTAAAAACTTTTATCTTTAATCTAAAGAGAAAACTTAATCAAAGGGATTTCTTTAATCGTAGCTCGACGAAGATAAGAGTATTAAAGACTTTAAAGCTTTTTTTTCATATAAATTTAAATACCGCTATTAAAAAAACTATTAGTGAAAGCTAAAAAGCGGTCACCGACCGTTTCGACGAGTCGATAGCGCGAAGTTAACGGGCCGGCCGTTATTAAAAGTAACGTATTATAAGTATTATAAAAAGAAATACTATTTAAATAATTATCGAAGTAATTTTAAAGTATAAAGTATAACGATAGTAGCTAAAGAGTTAACCTTATTGTTAAAAAACTAAATAGTCTTCGCTTTAATCTTAATAACGAAGAGCTATACGTTAAAATTGAAATACGGCGTTATACTATGGTAGTATATTATAAGTAAGCCGACGTCGAATCGACAATTAATCTTGATAAGAAAATAGAGATAAATATTGTTAATATTTAATTCGTTAAATGTATATAGCTTCGTAAAGTTAAATACTTCGGCTTAATATTTGGATTAACTAATCTATAAACGATAAAATTATACGACGTATAAAAAGTTTTATTTATATTAATAAATTTCCGCGGTCGGTTAAAGAAAGCGACTCGCTAATATATCGTGATCGATAAACTAAAGATATTAAGTATTAGCTTAGTTTTATTAGTAGTAACCGGACTTAATACTTTAAATATTAATATATTCGTACGAACTTAATAGCGCTTTATTTATAGCGATTAAGAGTTATAAATTAAATCCGCTAAGAAGTTCGCGAAGACTATCCGTAATAAAGTTATAGTATTTATAGTATTCGTTTATACGATACCGCCGCGGGAATTAGAAATAAATAAAGAGAATAATCTTTTTTTCGACGACGAAGCGTTAAAGAATCGTTAAAGAGTCGAAATTTCTTTCAAATTACGAAATTTTTAAAATATATTTAATACGTTTAAAACGATTATACTTTTAACGTAAAAAGAGACCGACTATACTATCGATTTAATAGAAGGAGGTTAACTATTATACGGGTTTATTTATCTACTTTTTAAACGAAAATTATCGAAACTTCGACGGTATATTAATGAAAACTTAGCGAACGGCTATATTAAACCGTTAAAAAGCTTTATAAAGGCTTTAATTTTATTTATATTAAAAAAGAACGGAACTCTTCGTTTATATATAAATTATCGAAAACTTAATAAAGTTATCGTAAAAAACCGGTACGTTTTACCGTTAATCTTAAAAATTCTAAACCGAATTAATAATATATAATTTTTTTTAAACTAAATATTAAAAATACTTACTATTAAATCCGTATTAAAGGCGGCGATAAATAAAAGATAGCGTTTTATATACGGTATAGTTATTTTAAATATTTAGTATTACTTTTTAACTTAACTAACGCTTCGATTATATTTTAATATTATATTTATATCGTTTTTAAAGAGTTAGTTAACGTTACGTATATCGCTTATACCGACGACGTATTAATATTTTCTAAAACTAAGAAAAAATATACGTGGTACTTTTACGAAGTTTTATTACGCTTACGTCGAACTTAACTATATATTAATCTAAGTAAATATAGTTTCTACGAAAAGAAAGTAGAATTTCTTAGCTTTATACTATCTACGAAAAGCGTTAAAATAAAAAAAGTAGAGTCGCTACTATAACGAATTAGCTTAAACTAAAGTCTTATAGAGAAGTTTAAGTATTCTTCGGTTTTTATAACTTTTACCGTAGATTTATCGAAAAGTATTTAGCGTTAGTAGCGCCCTTTAACGAAATAATAAAGGGGATAAAGAATAATAGAAAGCTAAATAAAGTTATATTATCACTTCGTTAACGGTAAGCTTTCGAAGCGTTAAAGTAAAAATTTTAAGAGGCGCTACTATTAAAATACTTCGATTCCGTTCGTTTACTTCGGTTCGAAACCGATATATTTAAAGAGGTAAGAATAGGTATACTATTATAGTTAAACGATAAAGAGTAGTACTATTTTATCGCTTTTTAGTTAAGAAAATAAAAGAAGCTAAAGTAAAATTATAATACTTTAAATTAAGAGATAATAACTATTATAAAGAACTTTAAGTATTAGCGTTAATACTTAAAAGAAAGCCGATAACGAATCGAAGTTTTATTAAACTATACTAATTTATAGTCCTTTATAAGCTAGTAGAAACTTAACGGCCGTTAAGCGTATTAAGTAATATTTCTAATATTATTTAATTCTAAAATTAAATATTAAGCGGGTAAGCGTAACTCGATAAGCGCTTTGTCGCGTCGCTTCGACTATTAAACGTTGTAAAAAAAACGTATTAATTAAAGCTTATTACTTAATTTAAAGTAACAGTTAGTCTTTATTTAAGAAGTATTAATTCTAACTCTATATATAAGAAAAGAGTAAGCTACGGAGGATTTAAAGCTAAAGAACGTCGAACCTATTTAAATTTAAACTATTAAAGTACGAATACCGTTAAAAAAGCGCCGGCGACGTATTCGTAGTAAAAAAAAGAGCCGGTTTATAAAGTAGTCACTTATTTTAAAATAATTTTTCTATCGTACCTTAGTATAGTTAGTAACCGTATAGAAGGATATAACGTCGGTAGAAATTAAAAAACCGTTTTAAAAAGCGCTATTAGTACTATAAGTAAAAACCCTTTCTATATTAAGAAGAAAGACGCCGACGATACGCGGGACTTCCGCTAACGTACTACGACGGAGGGATTATTACGATACCAATACTACATCTACGTTTTAAAAGATACTACGTTTAAAACCGAGATTATCCGTCGGTATTATAACGATCCGTAAGCGGAATACTTTAATAAAGCTAAAACTAATAAAATTATTAAGAGAAAATTCTATTAACTAACGATATAAAAAGATATTAATATCTATATAGCTTCGTACTTAATATACTAAAAAGTATCTTTATAAAAGTATAAACCGTATAATTAATTATAATCTTTACCGCTATCGAAGCGTCCGTAGTAAGAAATATCTATAAACTTTATTATTAGACTATTCGCCGTATAATACTAAAGATAGTTAGTTAATACGATCTTTATAATAGTCGATAAGTATACGAAGATAACGCGCTTTATTTTAATATTTTCGTAAATTACGGCAACGGAATTAGCCGCCGTATTTAAACGAAAAGTCGGAATACGCTATAAGATACTAAACGGTATTGTTACCGATAAAAGGAACGTTTTTATCTACGTATTTTAACGAAAATTTTACGTTATTCTAATAATACGCCGGCGGCTCTTTACCGTATACTATCTATAAACCGATGGTTAAACCGAATATATAAATTAAATATTAAAGTACTATCTACGCGTTTTCGTTAACGCCGAATAGACTAACTAAGTATCACTCTTACTATAAACGGAGTTTGTATATAATAATATATAAAATACTTTTATAAAAAAAACCCCTTTTTATTTTTTAATAAGATATAATCTTCGTACTATTAATAACGTCGAAGCCGACGTATACGAAAGAGAAGTACCGGTAGTCGGTAATAGAATTTAAAAGCTATAAAAACTACGTAAGAAGATAATAAATTATTTATATATTACGTAAAAATCGTAAACGAAGTATTATAATAAAAAATATAAGCTTATAGAATTTAAAGTTAAAAATTTAGTAGTACTATCTATATAGAATATACGCTTTAAAATCCTTTAAAAAAAGTTAATATTAAAATTTATTAATCTATTTAAAGTATTAAAAAAAAATAAAAAAATAAGCGTATTAATTAATACTATTATAATAATACTAAAAACTATATAATGTTTTTTCGGTTACGTTACTAAAGCCGTAACGAATAAAAGACGTTAACAAAGCGACGGCGATATATATATCGAACTTAGATAACGACTTCGATAAATAGGAAGTCGAAGTAATAAAAGATAAAGCGACTCGTAAAAGAGAAGTCTACTACTTAGTTAAATAAATAGAATAGCCCGTAAAGTATAATTAATAAATACTCGAAGAAGATATAATAAACGCTTAAAAAGCGATATAAGATTATTAAAAGCGTATAAAGTTAAAGGTTAAAGTAAAGAAATAATTAAATTTAAATAAATTATTTAACGTATACCGATAAGGTAACTACTTCTTCGCGACGGTAAATTATATAAATAAAAATTAAAAATAAAAATAAAAAATAAAAAAAGCGTGTATTAAAAGAATACTTATATCTCCGCGACGATAAATCGTATAAATGAAAAAAATAAAAAAAAGAAATAAAAAGTAAAATAAAAAGAATTACTTTAATATCGGAGTTAAATAAACGACGCGGCGTTCGATTCGTTAAGCCGAAAGAGTTTTAGTAATAGATATAAAGCGTATATTTATAACGAAGGTAGCTACGTACTCCGTTTAAATATTGTAAAGCCGGTTACTCGGTTCGAAGTATAAAAGTCGCGTCGTCGAATCGACGGTATTTCGACTCGAAGCGAATAAATAACGTTCGCGACTAACTTTAGCTCTTTAAATTAACGCGTCGTAATATACGTAAGCGACGGTACCGTTAAAGCTACTTCGAAGACTATATAATACTTTATAACGGCGTTAAATTTTAAATATAATATTAATTAACTCTTTTTTTTGAAAAAAAAAGTTAACGACGCTTTATCTTCGTATTCGAATAACTATTTAAACTTAACGTACCGCGTTATTAAACGTAATATTGTTTAAATATTTTTAGTTATAAAAGTTAGTTAAAATTTATACGACCGTTTAAACGTTATATAAATAATATAATAAAACGCCGGCTTAAATTTATAGCGTAATACTTAATAAATATTAACGCTTCGATATCGGTCTACGATATAAAATATATAAATTTTATAAACGTAAATTTACGGATTAATTATAATATTTAATTTAAAGTCGCGCGAAGTAATCGAATATTCGTTATTATCGTCGTTAACGTTATTATTTTAATCGTTATTATTATAGTCGCCGTTATTCTCTCCGCCTTCGATATTATTATTATCGTTACCGTTAGTACCTTTACCGCTATTATTATTATTACCGCCGTCGTTAACGTTATTATTATTAACGTAGTAAATATTTTCGTCGATTATATCGTTTTTATTATTATTTTTTAAAGCGTCGATAGCGGGCCGAGTAACTAGTTTAACTTAAATTCGCGCGGTAAAAGCCGCGGTAAAAGAATAAATAAGTTAAATACTACCCGTTATCCGTTTAAAAAACGCCAATAAAAACATTACCACTTTCTACCCTTTTGGCCCTCAATAGGTCATAAGCCCTTTCGCGTTTTTCAACACCGCGCGCTTCGTTTTTCTATTAATTTAAGTTGTTTTCATCGAATTTAGCGTTCTATCTTTCATTTGCTTCTATTTTCATTAAAAACGGTGCTTTTTTCGTTGTACTGACGCGCTTCGTTGTATTAATTTATCTTAAAATTTGAAAATCAATATCGTAAAAAATCTTCATACAAAAAAAAAAACAAAAACAAACAATATACGCTACATCGGCCTCAACTATAGTGATGTCTGCTAAGAACGAGTATACGATGACCGGCGGGCTGGTTCTCTAGCTACTTGAGTTAACTAAGTAGAACTACCGCTTTTAGTTAAATAATTTAGAGGTTATTCTAGATGAAAAGGACCTTACGCCGTATATTTAGTTAAATATATACTACTCTTCGCGGGTTATTAATACTATAGGAGCCTAGATGGAGGTATTTTTAAAGGTATAGAAAATATAGCGTTAATAGAGCCGTTTAATAGTTATAATTATTTATAATTCGGTAATAAAATTAAAAACCTTTTTATTACTCTACGGCTATAAATTAACGGAATTAAACCCTTTTATACTATTTAGAGCTATTTAAGCCGCTTTAAGGACCGTTAACTAAATCTCTCTACGAAAAATCTTTATCGAGTTTTATACTTTAAAAATCTTTTAGTACGTAACGCTTATAAAGTATCTAACGCGATTTTAAGTATTATCGAATAAGCTTAAAGTATTTTAATACGATGTTATCGACCTATTAAAGTATACCTTTCTACTTAATAAATTTAAGAGCTTAAATACGGTACTTATTTGTTAACTAAAGCGGGAGTTTAAACGGAGATAGTTTAACCTTTCGCTAATTTTAAAGGAATTATCTAAACGTTTTACTACGAAGATTAAAAGTTAAGTTTATATAAATAAAGTATAAGATAAAGTATCGAACGACTATAATAATAATAATAATAACGCTTTAGCTAACCGTAACGGTAATTAAAAGAGTAAATAAAATAATCGAAATAATAAAGGCCTATTGATATTACTTTATTAACGCGCGAAGGCCGACTAATAGTAGTATTTTTAGTATCGTTTCCCGTAGAAGTCCGAGTATAACTTCTACCGTTACTAATACCCGACTAACTAGGATTTTTATTAAGGGTATAAGTTATATTATAAAGGCGGCGAAAATACGTACTTTTAGAAATATTTATATCTTTATAAGTAGTAAGAGGCCCGCCGTTAGTTAAAGCGAAGTAACCGTAATAATAACGCTTCTTAAGACTACCGTTAGCTATAAAGTAACGCTAATTCGTAACTAAGTAAGTTTTCTTTTAACTTTTCGAGTATCTCCTTTAGCTTTACTAATACGAGCTTTAATATTATACGGAACTCCGTTATACTAGACTCTAAAGCTTCTTATAATACGTTTAACGACTTTACCTAGTTTATTATAGGTTAAAGCGAGAAAGTACTATTCTAACCGCCGTTTTTTATTAACGTAGGCCGTTATTTTTAGCGGCCTTTATAGTACGGAGTTATCTCTTCGAAGTACTTTATACTTATAGTACGAATAATAATTCTTTTACCCCGTTTTTATAATAGTATATAACGCTAATAGCTATATCCTTCAAATTCTCTAAGGTATTATCTCTTTTCTTCGTACGTAGAAATGGCTATCTACCAGGCTATATAAAATAAGTGGGAAAAGGCCTAAGAAATAGCCAAGTATAGCCGAAAGCTTTTCCGGCTTAGAGTAAAGCTAGGGAAAGTAACACTTTAAACGTACCGTAGGACGTATAAGGCAATTAGCTCTATAATTATAGATACGTACCGAGTAAATTAAACTCCGCGCTTACCTCCACTTCATCTATAGAACCGATATAGACCAATGCTAGTGGACGATAGACGGTACGACATATCCTTTTAGAATACCGGAACTGGATAGAAGAACGATACCTTATATAGATAGGTAAGTAACTGTATATAAATGTCCGGCGTATACTCTATAGTTCGACTATAGTAGTATAAGTAGTAAAAATGATCCTTAAAACGGGACTCCTAAAGTAATTCCGGCTATAGTTCTTTAATATATATCGTCGACGAACGATATTTAGTAGATAGAAGAAGAGAAGGGCTATAGAGCCTAATACGTATATAGAAATAAAATAGTTAGAGAACGAATAGTAAAGGAGTACTTTATTTAAATAAAAGAAAGACGTACTCTTATAAAAATAACGTATTTAATAGTAGCGGTATTCTTATAGAAGGGTACTCTTTAGAAGAAAGAGCTAAAAACCTATATTATAAGTTATAGAACGCTATATAGCTACCGATAAAGCGGCCGGGAGAGTCTATATAAAAAATAGTTATTTTTTTTATACCCTCTATTACTTTTAACTTTATAAGTTTATATAAAGCCTTTTATACTCTATAGATACTATACTTCTCTCTTTTCTTCTCTTCCTTTTTCTTTTTTTTTTTTTCTTTTTATCTTCGCTTCTTTTTATTTAAGGTATATTTTATTACCGTTATACTTAGTTTTAGTTACCTAGAATGGCACCTACCTACTCTAAGAAATATAAAAGTAAAAGCCAACACTTTATTAAATAGTTTACGGAGCGGAAGTTATAGGTACGCGTTTTCAAGTAACGGAAGCCATTAACGGCCGCTTAGCGCGCTTCTCTTCGAGAACAGTTATAAGATGTTCGCTTTCTTTAGCTAGATTAGGCCGATACTATTAAAGTTAACCTTACTAGTATTTTACGAAAATGGAAGAGGTAGTATTCGACTTTCGTTTTTCTATTTTCCCCCTTCTTTTTTTTTTTCGTTGATAAGCTATAAGGTATTACGATTATATAAATCTAGGGCCTTAGGTAAATACGAATATAAGAGCCGATCGAGCTATATCGATGGATTTTCTTTACTACGTATATAAGAATTATAAGATCGCTTCGTAGAGTTCGTTTTAAGAGTATTTCCGTTAGTATAAATAACTTTATACTAATATAACTAGCCAATATATAGATAGAAATAATAGTAGAGAAATAAAGAAGGTATATTTATAGCCTATATTTTTTAGCGGAATAGCTATTAATATTACTTATAGTAGTACGATAGCCCGTTAATAGCTCTTTTCGGTCTTCGCTCCCTTAATATAAACGGAAAAGACGTAAAAGACTCGGAAGATTTACTAGCTCTCTTAACGTTTAACATCGCCTACGATACCGGCACCTTTTCTACGGAGCGATAGCGCGTTTAACTATTTAGGTATTACCTTTTCCTTATTTATACGGAGGCTCGGCCTATTAAGATTATAAGTAACGAAAAAAGTAAGCTTAAGAATAGTACTTTTAAAGAACTCTTTAGCTCGTAATCCGTCGATATTTTCCAAAAAAAAAAGGCTATACGTTAAGTCTTAATCAATAGTATCGACGGAGATACTTACGACTCTAAGAAAGCGAATAAAGAGCTTTTCGGATTATACGAAGTAGATTACGACGAGCCGTCCGACGAAGATTCTAAGCTATTTAAAGAACTACTCTTATAAGAAACTACTAGCCGTAACCGCCCTAAGGCTCTCTATTACGAAGATATTTTACTAATAGTTATACGCTACCTAGTTACTAGCTAAGATATACTAGCTATAGCGGTTAAGTTTATCTACTATAAAGGAATAAACAATAAGTTTAAACCGTTCGTCTTTTTTTAAATACTCTTTATCTATATACTTTTTATTTCTACGTTTACTATTAAAGTAAGACTATCTTTTTTTTTATATTAATAAAAAAGCTAATTTTTTATTTTATAACCGTTATTATTAATTTTACTATAAACAATTAAGCGTTCGACGCGTTTAGTCTAATTACTATTAAACGCGTCTTTAAAGTAAAAAACGTAGAACCGCGTAATTATACGCTATTACGTTAAAAAGAAGAATAGCTAAAAAGGCCAATCTTTCGGCGATTAAATAGTTCGGTCCCTTTCTAAAACAAAGCCTTCTAATACGCCGTATTACGAAATAGTATAGCCAAATAATCGTTGGATATTGGCTTCGAAAAGCCTATAGAACCTAAGGTATAGCGTAAAGGGGCCGGTAACGTAGCTAACGGTATATCTTTCCTATATATTACTACGCGACTATTTAACTAATTATTCTACTTATAGGTAAGGCGCTTAATACTATACGCGACTAAATTATACGTTATAATTCTAAGTAGGTTATATTTAATAACGTATATATTAATAAAAAGATAAAATTCTACCTATAAAATACCGTCTTAAATAAGCTATATAAAGACGCGTTAATCGGAATACTTTTATATATAAGCGCTATATACGACCCTCGCGCGAATAGCGATATAGTTCCGGACGACGTCTAGAAAAACTTACCATTAAATCTAAAGATTATTAGCCGCTAAGAAGAGAGAGTAAATCTAAAGAAAGGTCGATATAGAATTAAGGGCGAGAAATATAAACAATAGATTCGAAATCTTACCAAGAGAATCTAAAGTAAATAGATATAACGTATTAAAGCTATTTAAAAAGCGTATTATAAGTACTATTTCTATAACTAGCCGACTTAGAATATTGAAAGATAGGTTAGAAAAGAGTTAAAAGAAAAGTATAATAAACTAGTAAGAGAGCTTCGTATTTCTAAGCGTACTCGTCTAGCCGAACTCTTCTTTAATTAATTAGACGATCTTAGCGCTAATAAACTTATATAGAGCCGTATTGAGGCTATTAAGCTTATATCCGCTCTTTGCTAAAAACGCGATACGGTGAAACTACGCCGCGTTTACTAGAAGCGGTAAGATACGGCTTATATTAAAAAGGACGGGCTACTTAAGCCGGACCCTTTCCTTCTACTTATAAGGAAGATATAATGTCTACGTTACGTTAGCGACGAAAGATAGATATACTAAGAGAAGATATTTTTATATTGTCGGCCGTCTATAATAAACGACCATTTTGACCGGTAGTATTTAAGGGAGATAAAGGAAATGGAGCGTAACCGTTTAATTTTTTATAATTATTCTAAATATAAGGAGGAAGGGGTAAAATTAAAGTATTTAAATCATTTTAGGGCTTATATATAGTAGGCCTATAGTATTATACTTCGGCTTAGACGGTTAGAGTAAAGTATAGAGTATAGTAAGTTAATACCTATTATATTTAAAGTTATATATTTATACTTTTCTATTATTGATTTAATCTATATAGAATAGCTATAGCCGTACTAGTAAATAATAAGATAATATTAACTAAGAAAATAATAAGGCGCTAGATTACGAAAGGATATACTATTATTAAATTAATTAAGATATATAAATAAAAGAACTATAGTAGTAAGTCTTTAGTTCTATTATTCTATATTACTAGAATACTTTATTACTATATATAAAACCGTTAATTTATATACTTTTATTTAATTTCTAACTTATTAAAGCTAGATCTATATATATCGTTTTAATAAACTATTTATAAAAGTTATTTAAAGTCTTTTAGATCGAAGGAAGATAGTATTTATTCTTAAAAACTAGTTAGTAGCTAAATAAAGTAAAAGAGGTTTAGATTACCTATAATATCTTTAGGTCGCGGCCTAAAAGACGAAAAAGAGCTATATTCTATATATCTTTAATATTTAATATAAAAGTAAATATCCGTATTATATTTTCTTCTAATTATATCTATTCTTTTTATTAGACTCCGTATACTTTTTAAAAAGTTTTTATTTCTTCTATTTTGGTTTCTTTTCTAGGTTTATTTTTTCTTAAAAGAAAAAGGAGATATAGATACTATAATTTTAATCTAAGCTAAAGGTCTAAATATTTTAGTATAGTAAGAGCGATAAAGTAGGTAGCTACCGTTAGAGTTAGAGACGACTTAAGACCTAGGGATATGGGTTACCTTACCGATAGGCGAGGCTTAAGATAAATTTTTAATAATTCGATCTTTAACTCTAACGTCTCTTCTAACGAAGTCTTAGTAGAGATAAAAGATTTAAAAGGTCTAATCGAAGTATAACTTACGAATATACTTAGAAAGCGTTTTACGACTCTAGTCTTATTCGCGCCGCTTTTCCGTCGTACTCCGACGTACTTAAACTATTTTATCTTCGTAGTCGTCCTTCGAAAGGACCTAATACCGTAGAACCGACTAACTCGTATACTAATCAAAGTATACGCTATATTTAGTACCCTAACGGACCAATTAGTCTTACGCGTAAGCTATAGAATACCCAAAAATAGACTCTCTTAAGAGTACGAAAGACGTAAACTTAAAAGGCTTTAAAATAAATATTACTTAAAAATGGTCTTAACTACTATACTATATAATTATATATAAAATATTCTTTCTCTTTATATATATATATTCTCTTTATTAAGACGTAATAAAAATATTATCGGTATATAGATATATTTATATTATAAAAGTAATTAAAAGTACTTTAAAAGTATATATATTATAGTAAGAGCCGACCACTCTACTTAGATAGTACCTATTTAGAATAAATATTACTTTATTTTAAGGAAGTAACCTTATAAACTTCTACGAATTAAATCTAATACTATAACTTCCCTTTAGCGTTTCTTAAATAGACGTCGCCGATACGGAGAATATTATACGATACATTAATATACCCGTAATACAAAATGGCCCGCTATATCGAACGATGTTTTCTCGGTCCGACGCGATAACCGAAGCGTAGAAGGAAGAAATAGTTCGCTAGTACGTTAATATATTAAAAGACGCCTTCTAAGACGGATAAAAAAGCTTTTTAAAGAGATGTTCTCTTAATAGCACTCCCGTCGGGTTCTACGGGTAGACCGTTATCGAACGAAATCGTAAATTTTAAGTTGGAACCAACGATAGTTAGGTAGACGGGCCGCCGAAACGAAAGTAGAAGAAGGGAATATAGTTACCCGAAGTAATCGATATAGATAGTTAGACCGCTTTATTAAGTGCTTTGAGAACGGAACGTAATTAGGTCTTGAAGGATTTCGATAGTATATACCGTAAATTAATTTCCGTTCTAGTTTTAGGGTAGCTTACTAACGAATTCTATATCTAGGCTTGACGTTTATAGCGGTAAATCCGAACTACTAACGATAAGGGATTAGCTCGATAATAATATAGCGGATTTACGAAGAGACGGATCGATATAGACGTTATATATATATATTAATAGTACCGGATAGGGTTCTACTATATATAAAGTTTGGTTTCGAGACCGTCGGTCGTATTAAGACTCCTTAAGGTATTATTATAAGTATATTTCGGCTATCTCGATAATATAATAGAAGATAGCGGTAGAAGCGGAACGTCTAAGCTAATTATTCTCTTCGTAGTATTACGCTACTACTTTCGTATATTTAAGTACCTTAGTTCTTAGACTTCGATTAGAATTACCGGTTAACTCTTCTCTTAAAAAATTTAAGAAAAAATTATTCCGAGGTAAAAGGCTCTTATTTGTATAAACGCCTATAAAATAGTACGGTCCTAGAGTAAAGATACGTTAAAGAGAGGTTATATAGTACGTAGATAACCTATACCGCCTATAGTAACTTCTATAACGTCTAGGCTACGTAGAGAAACCAACGCTAGTCGGAAAATTCGGGCTATCTAAAGTATAGTAAAGAAATAAAAAAAAAGTCTAGTTATTATAAACTTAAGTACTCTAACTAGTAGCGGTAAGTCTATAACTTAGTTGGTTTTGGAGAGCGGAGGCGATACGGCGCTCGTTGAACTTCTAACTAGTATAGCTTATAACTAATAGAAACTAGAAGCGATATAATACCTTATTATCTATTTCTTAAGTAGATTCATTCCTAGTAAACTAATACTATAAGACTAAAGTTAATATTTTCTTCTTCGTTTCCAATATATTCTCGTATAACGCGTAGTCTACCCGGTATAAGTATATCATCTTCTAGTCTAAGAATTAGCTCTCTATCTATAGGACCTTTTCGATCGCTATCCAATTTATATAACCGGCCACTCTTATTTAATTTTACGAAATATATATAATGAAAGTTAACTTTATCCTCGGAGTTATTTGGAATATTAAAGTACCTTAAATAGCTACTTCCGCGTATATATCTCTAAATTCTATTAAATTTTCTAATACTAATGAACGTTCGTCGAGTAGTAAGGAAAGGTAGGCTTCGAAGATCCTTGTAACGGAAGATTCCGGTATTACCTTATTAGTCTTAAAATAACTAGTAACTTCTTTTTTTTTAAAAAAAAAAGAAAAGAAAAGAAAAGAAAAAAAAAAGAAAGAAAAATAAGAGAAGAAAGAAAAACTTACCGAATATATTCCGCGCCTTACTATTATAAAGTATATAAAGGATAGTATAAAGCCTATAAGCGTTGTTAATCGTTTACTTAAACTATATAATATCTTTATTCTAATAGCTATTCTTCTCGTACGTATTATCCTTAGTAGCCTTCCGCGTTTTATACCTATCTGTCGTAGGTAATACGAGAACTAAAGCGAAGGCTAGACGAAGTAAATAGCTTTACCTATTAAACGATAGAACGTCTTAGAAAGTAAGAGACCGAAGGCTACTAAGCGAATAGATTAAGTTATTAAAGACGTTCGAATTAGATTTAAGTGGAATAAAATACTTCCTATAAGTAATAAATATAGTTACCGAAGGTAAATTGCTATTTCCAATTTGTAAGTAGTATATCTAGATTGTTATTTCGGTCGAACTAATATTTAATAATCTACTATCTCTATACCTTACCTCGCTCCACTACTAACTATTATAGATTTTTTCGAAACTCGATCTTATTAGCCTAGTTTTATCTAATAATTTGGTTATAATCCTTACCCTCCTCGGTGGCTTATATAGACTATACTATAATCCTTAACTTCACTTTACGGCCTATATAGACTACGCTCTATAATCCTCTCTTTCTTATACGCGCTTTCCGTATTATAATTATACGTTATAATCCCTACATTCTATAGATATATAAGGACTATCTTATAATTTTCTTTATTCTATATAAGACTAACGAACTAAGTAATATCTATTATCGACCTTCTTATAAAGACTTAACTTACTCCGAAGCCTCGAAGAAATACGAGACGAAGATCGTAATACTTTAATAGGCTTTAGATAAATGTCTTATTTAATTTGGTTATATATATAGCTTCTAGTTCTAATAGAAATCGTAAAATATACTATTACTTTAACGGAATTAAAGGCTAGGTCCTCGTATTAGTTGCTACTCTTAGAGTATAGATTACTAATATATTTATAATATTTCTAGTAGCCGTCTATATAGAGCAAAATAGCTATATATACAACCTATATTATAGAATTCAATATTATAATGTAATATAGGTATAACGAAGTAAGCCTATCTTAGTTAGATACTCCGCTTAATAAAGTACGTATCGAACATTCTATTTTAATATTAAACTATCTAGCCTTCTATCGTAACGACCGATTAACGTACGTTTAGTTTTAATTTGTTCCTTAACGCGTTTTTCCTTTTTACACTTAGTTCCAATACGCTATTATATAGGAGACGGAATTGGGTCGGTAGAATTAGGCTCGCTAACGCGATAAGCGTAAGGAGGTAGAAGTAAGAGATATCTATCTAAAATTATAAAGTTTATATTAGAACCTATTACGATAAGATTAGAGGTAATATATATATAAGTTAACGACGTATTCTTATCACTATATACTATATTATACCACTCTCTATCTCTTATATATTCTCCTATTAATGCCTTTTATACTAGTCGATATAGATATCGGCGAATATTATAGAATTAATATTATTAGCGTAGAAGCGGTAAGTATAGAAAGGAAGAACGTATACTACGATTACTAAGACGGCCGTAATAAGAATACTAATATAGCCAAACGGACTAGAAGGGTAAAGGCGATTTACGGTATATATATATTTATAATACTAGTCTTTAAACGTAAAGAATTCTTAGTACGTAAAGCCTAAAAATCTAAAAATTACGCTTTACTTCTTATACTCCGTAGATACCGTTATAATATAGGCAATTTTAGTATATATTAGAATACTCCTTCTCTTCGATCAAAGTTCTTCTTTCTTTAATTATATTTCTATTACCTTAGAACTTAGTTCTCTATCAACCTATAAATCTTCTACGTATAGCGGAAAGGTTCCCTTACCTTAAATAAAGACTACTTCCTTTCCCGATACATTCCAATTCTATAAAAGAGTAGGCCGATAGCTTAGTCCTAAGAGAGTATATTAAATTCGATACGATCGGATATCGCGAACCCTTTCTTATTACCTTAAAATTCGAAACTATTTAACAACTATACGATAAAGAGGCGTTAAACCTAGCCTTTAAAGTATAGCCTAATTAAAAATAAAGGTACTATTTATCGCTTCTTTGAAAATCTCTAGTTCCGTTATTAAGTTAACGCGTAGATATCTATATAGAAGTCTACGTACCTAACTTCTCGTCTTCTAATAGTATATCGTCACTATACTTCTTAACGTAGCTAACGAATAATATCTCTTTCGGTTCGAGTTCTTTACTTAAATATTTTTATCTTAGATTTCTTCTTTTCTAGAATATAGAGTATCTCCGCCGCCGTCGAACTATTTTTAGCCGGTAGGCTAAAGAGTTATACTAGTAAGCTATATATCTACGGGATTCTACTAATCTTCGCTAAATACGTTTCCGAATATATATAGAATTTTATAGACAGTTACCTAAGTAAGTTAACCTATATATTAGTAAGAATTTCTTCTCTTAATAGCTACTAGCTTCGAAAGTCGAGATACTTTATTCCGACGGAGTATATAATATACTTATCGCCTAGGTCTCCTTCTAGACATTTGCTTACAATATCCGCTACTCTTTCGCTCGGATTAGAAAGAGATAAATATACGTAAGAAATAATGGAACGGAAATAAAGTCGTTAAGCTTTTCGCCTTAGAACGGAACGTATACCTTCTTTTATAAAAGGCGTCTATATTAGTTTTGCTTTATATAAATTATAACTATCTTTCGTTCGAAAGAAATAGTTTCGGTTTCGTACCTTAGTAGGTCCCTTTAGAAGCTCTTTAGTTATTACCGAGCTAAGTACTTAAAGATAACTCGAAATAAAACCTCTATCTTTAAGCCTCGAAATAGTAAATAAAAGTTTATAAAAATAAAAGCGGTTAGACCGATCTCGACTATAATTATAAAAAAGAAGGAAAATAACGCGTTATTAAAAGATATTACGGTCTATATTAACCTAAAGGTTCGAGCGTAGTATATATTATCCTTTTAGAAGATATTAACGTTATCGATTTAACGCGATTTCGATAAACTATAATAGAGATAATAAATAAAATATAAAACTCTACTTAAAAGCCTTCGTCGAAGGGATTATCCGAACTTCTTAACGTTTTAGATAAAGTAATATTATACGAAAGCTAACTCTTTATTATAACTACGAACTATATTAAGTATCTCGACCCTACGCTTATACGATCCGGTCGTACGGATAAAAAAATCGAACTAACCTTTACTAATAAGAATATAATTATTTAATTTTTCTATCTAGTTTTTAAATAGTCGAAGTACGATATTCTTAACGATAAAAAGCGTTACGATAATACTAAAACGGTAGAACGGATTACGAACGAGTTTATTAACAAGGTACCGGAATTAGAACTCTCGTTAGCCGAGTTATAATCCTTCTTAGTAGAAAATAAAGGCTCTACCTTCGATATAGTATAAAAGGTATAGGTATAGATTACTAAAACTAAAGAGGAGAAAGTAAAGAGAGTCGGTTTTTCGGCTAGCGAAGCTATGGGTATATACTTAGACGGAAGCCTTAATTTAGCCCTTTATATAGACCGATAAGGTTAATAAACTATCTTAGTAACCTAGTAGTAGACTTATAGCTATATAATAGTACGGAGCCTTAACGACCTAGCCTTAAAAAACGTAGAGATATATCTAGCGAATTTGTACTAAATACGCCGCCTCTATCTAAATCGGACGAATCTACTTATAGTAGTAAATAATCCGTTATAAATAGTTCGATACCGTTCGAAAAGGAAAATAACTAAAATAAGAAAGAAGAGGATTAACTTTAAGGTAGGTAAATATTATAATTAAGAGTAGTTTTATAAGGATTTTAATAAAGTAGGAGTAGTATAGAAAATATATAAGTTCTATAAACGATCTAGATATACTACGACTACTTATATATTATAAGACTAAGTTAATGATCGATTTTATTTACCCCTTCTTTAAGATTACCCGATTTCTTATTTCGATTTTATAGCTCTCCTTTTTTATTAGTAGATAAGTAGATTAAGCCTTAAAAGACTTAGTAAGATTATAAATAGGTGTCTATTGGCTCTAGCTTGTAACGAGCTCGCGTACGAGGCTGTCGTCGCGTCCAGGTGGAGCACGCTCTTTACGTACGACGCGGGCCGCGGGCCCAGCGGCCGATATCCGGCCATAAGAGGACGTAGCCCCTAAGCGCTAGCGTTTGGCCTTGGCGGGAGAGGAAATGGAACGTGCCCGGCGGGCAATCTACACCTTCTGACCTAGATATAAGACGACGTAGCGCTACGCCGCCATGTCGGACGAGTAGGCTATCCAACCAAAGTCGAAGTGTGCCCCTCTTATAGCTTAATCTACGTAGCTAGGCCGTGACTGTCCTAATGCGGTGCCGTACAATGCCCGTTCTCGGACAATAAAGCCCACTTGGACAGGTCCCGCCACTGGACGTATAAGGTTAGATAGGTATTATTCGGACCCCCGGCCAGGTACTACCTCGGCGTATTTAGGCGTAACCTTTACCGAAATAGGGGTAAATAACACCTATATAACCACGCTACGCCAAAAGGTACTTCCTAATAGTTTTTCGCTTTTTTTTTTTTTTTTTTTTTTTTTTTTTTTTTTTTTTAAAAACATTACCATCATTATATCGAAGTATCTTACTAACGATGAAAGAGCGTACGTTTACGACCTCTTTCATCGTTGGAATAAGACGAAAACCGAAATCGTTACTACTACCGGCTTTTCTTTTTATTAGATTAAAAGAGCTATTCTTCCTATTCTTCTAAAGAAAAAAACAGGCTCTAAATACTCTCTTTCTTCTAGAGACGAAGAAAATCTAATCGAATTCGTCTTAGCCTCGAAAACGAATCGACGTATAACTTATTTACAGCTTTCTATTCTACTTTTCAACCACCAATTCGGCCAATACGCTATACACTCGGCTCTCGAACGTTACGGTTATCGTCGATACGTTGCAACGCGTAAGCCGTATATCTCAGAACAAAATCGCCAAAAACGACTTAAATGGGCTCGAGACCACTTGGATTGGAGCGTTGAACAATGGAAATCAGTACTTTGGAGCGACGAGACGTAGGTTACCAATTGGAAGTATACGAAAGTCTACGTTACGCGCCGTAAAGACGAAGAGCTCGACCAGACTTACGTTCTCGAACGTGAAAGAAAACCAATGGGTTGGTTCTTTTAGGGTTGTTTTTCTGGCAACGGTGGTAAAGAGCCAGAGATTTTTTAAGAAAAATCTTGGGGATCTATAAACGGTGCCTTCTATCGCGAACATATTATTCCTACTCTTTATAGCTGGATTCAAAGGCTTCAAAGTGAGGATAAGCCGGTGCTTTTTATACAAGACGGGGCTCCTAGTCACGCTGTAGGAGCTACGACGAGTGTACTTAATGAGCGAGGGATAACTGTTCTTAACTGGCCACCGTATAGCCCTGATTTAAATCCTATAGAAAAGTGTTGGAATTGGATAAAAGGCTACGTTGGCGAACGTTTAACTATTAACGGTAGAGTCCTTTATCTACTACTTCGTACGTAGGTAGAAGAGGTATAGGTAGCTCTTTTAGACGACTTTTGGTAAAGGGAGTTAGCCCTTATACGTATAAAGCTATAGGCCGTAATAAATACGAATAAGCTTTATACGAATAATTAAAAGGCTAGATAGAAAAGTAGGAAAAAGTAGAAAAATCCCTTTATTTACTTTTTTGAATATATACGATATTATCGCCACTTTTTTTATTAGGTGATGTAGCGAATTTTTTATAGGTAACTACCTACTAAGAGACCGAATAATAGCCCTATAACCTTATATTCGGCCGCCTAGGTTACGGGGCGCTCGACGGTTTTATTCGATCGTTTAAAAAAGCGGTTTTATATAAACGAGTTGATATTACCCAATACTTATTTCGTTACCGCCGTTACGCCTATTAACGGTACGGTAAAGGGTTACGGAACGACGGCCTTTGAGAAAGACTAAGTAGTACGTACGACTTATTAAAGAGAATAGAGACGTTGATTTTAACAGCCTAGCGAGAACCGGTCATCTCTCTACGTCGTCCTTTAGCGTAATTTCTAACGGCTAACGATTAGCCCTTACTTCGTACGTATCCCTATACGTACTTTCTACTAGGATATAAAGAGTATAGATAGAGGACCTACAATACGAGGGAGACCATAGTCTCTCTTATTGGCTATAATAAATCTAATAAATGGAGTCCTCTCTACCATTAGGGTAGAAGGGTTATAGCCACCCAATTTAAAATAAACAAGCCACTTTAATAAAAAATCCATACCTACCAAAATTAAAACAGGGCCCCGAGCCCCTCCTCCGTCGCCGGGCCGTTGCCAGCTGCTGACGGCTCCGGCGTGGTACTTCTGGCGTGCGCCCTGGCCACGCCTTCCCCTGGGTCCTGCGCCCATTACAAATCCCAAGGGCCTACATCGGGCCACTATATGTGGATATATACTAATGACTAATAGTGTCTCCACATAAGGCAGTTCCCTAAAGGCAGACGCCAAACTTAAAACAAACACTAAAACAACCCAAAAAACACCGACCACCACTTGGACACTCCAACATCATGGCCTCTTTACCCGACATGCCTATCGACACTTCCAACGCCATGCCGCCGGCACCGCCATCTCCGGTTAAGGCTTTCGCCCCGACCGAGGCTCCCGCCTTTGCTCAACCTGCGGCCATTCCGTACGCACCTCTACCTCCCAGAACGCCTACGTGTCTACCTCCGAAAGGCATCAAAACAATCATCCTCCCCAAGCCACCCAACTCCAAGAGTTTCTTTTGTACTGCGAACAGTACACTTTACAAGTCGACCGATCGACCCGGCCTGGTATGCAAAGTGGCTATTCCGGAGGAAGGTCCGTTGGAATCCATGGCCATTGAGCGCCGCATCTACGAGCGGTTGATCCCGCTCGAGCTGCCAAACCTAGTGCGCGTGGAGAGGATGGACGAAAATGGTATCTGGATGCGTTATGCACGATATGGGTGCTTGCGACTGTTTGACAAGGACGGCAATGGGGCAGCGGTTGTCGGGCGGGCTCGACGTATCCAGTGGTGTGAGGATGTGGCGCGTGTAGTGGCAGCCTTACACGAACAGGGAATTCGGCACGGCGACTTGTCGGGGCGAAATCTGCTCGTTGCCGGCGAGGATGATACGGATGAGTCGACCATGGAAATCCAGTTGTGTGATTTTGGCGGATCGGCCATTGACGACCAGAAGGCGAAGATCTTTGCGGAGTCTGGATACCGGCACCCCAGCAAGTCCGAGTATAATTTTCCGACTATTCGATGTGAAATTCATACCCTTGGCTCAACATTCTACGAGATTCTTATGGCTCACCAAGTGTACGATCGTCTTCCCGATTGGGAAATTAACAAGCTCATCGAGGCGGGGACCTATCCAGATCTGACCTCTGTACCGATGAAGGAAATCGTTCAAAAGTGCTGGACGGGTGAATTCAAGACTGCTACAGAGGTGGCCGATGCCGTTGCTACTTTTCGCCGCGAGAACGCTTAATAAGCTACATCTCATACTACCAGGTTGTTGATGGCGTCTTCTTTGTTGGATGGGGCTTTGGTAGGAGGCTACGGAGAAAGTTCCACAGACAGAAGATAACATGTCGGAATCGCAGTGCATAGCAGAATAATTACTGAGTACAATGGGCTTCTATTTTCTGACCTGTGAGCCCTGTACAAAATACAATACTATTAGATGGCAGACAAGAAATAACGACAACGAAATAGCACTGGCAAGAACCTTCCCCTCCCTCTTCTCCTTTACTGGAACAATTGCGTACATTTGTTTTCACTACGTGCAACCCGGACACTCCTCCCTGTCCGTGTTCGTAATGGTAAACGGAGACGAGTTCAGTTCTTTGGCTGTGTTGCAGGTGTCACCAGTAGGGGCGTTGCTGCAACGATCCTCGATCATCTTCTTTTCTGTCGTATGCGGTGGTATAGCCGTACAGCTTGAGAGCTTGACTTTCTGATAATAGTATGTGCACCCACAATGTTTACCGGCCTTGTTTCGGGTGTTAGTAAGAAGACGATTATGAAGCCACTGCTAGGGTCTATCATACCATAGTGTTTCTCGGTGGGTTTCGACAACGTGATACTTAAAAGAACGGTGTCCCTGGGACGGAAAGCCAGACAGGGATTTTTAGCAAGGTGGTGAGATACTTAGTCAAATAAAACAAAAGAGATAAATACGATTCTTTAATATACGCAGAAGCTAGATAAGTTGTATGCAAGTGCGTCTAGAGATCGACATCAAGAGCGCTTTTTTTAGGGGAGATTCTTACCGTTTATATATTTAAAAGAGGAGCGGTAGAAGAGGGGAAACCAGACACACAACGAACAGCGAGGACAAAGTTCGATCAATTAAAGACGCTGCTCTACTCTATTAGGATATCTCATTCTCATCTTTCCCCCACGTAGAGGGGTTCGTGCAGGATAGGGGGAAGGTGTCCCGGGAACCATCCAGATTCTCCCAAGTCCGTATCAGCGACAGATTAGCATATAAATGCCAAACAAGAGGAGCGAACAAAGATGGCAGAAAAAGGCGACAATATTTCCCGCGCGGCTCCGTGCAGAACAGGCAGCGACGCCCGAATATTCCTCTTAGGTTGCCCAGGGCAGAGCGGTCATTGCCCAGAGCCAGAGCAAAGCCCTGGGTACCAGTAAGGTGCCGGAAAAGGTGTTTGAGAGCAGCCCAGTGAGACGGGCTGGGCCCCTTGTTGCCCTCACAAAGGCGTGAGACGGTGTAGGAGATGTCTGGGTGTGCACGGCCAAGTAGTTAACGGCACCAGTACGTTCCTAGTACTTTTTCTAGTCCGTTGTGCCAACTGTCCAATCTGTCGGAAGGACCATGCCGGAGATCCAGAGCGTAGGAGCCCCGTTCAGATTGCCGAAGCCAAAACGAGCGAGTAAGTTGCGCACGTAAGTCTTCTGACTGAGGTAAATAATACGCTGGTCACGATCGCGATCGATATCCGTAGCAAGGAACTGGGCATTGCCAAAGTTGCGGATAGGGTAAAAGGTGCCCAGATCAGACGCCAGCTGAATCAGGGCAGCTTCATCAGGACCCGCTGCAAACAAGAGATTGGCCACCAGGACGGCCGATTCAACAGCAGAGGGCCAGAGATCCATTGGAAGGCCAGTATCGATCAGGCCAGCACGGCCCTTCTCCATGAGGGTTCTGTCGGCCCGCTCCGGACGTCCGTTGGACGACGACGTGTGCGGAGTTGTGATCAGCAGTCCAATGCCCTTTTCATGGCCCAGGAGCGCAGCCTGGCAGCATGCAAAAGTTGAGTGTTGAGGCCGTACTCGGGGCCACCGTCAAGTCTAAAGGTCTGATCCAGTGATAACCAGAGTACTGATTAACAAAGTGAAGAGCGTAGCGAAAATTGCGGAAAGCCACTGGACCTCCGATTAGATGCAAGCGAATCAGTTGGCCAGGAGCCTGCACCGGGTCAGCCGGGCGGCGGCTGATTACCTCGGTAGACTTAGCACCGCTGCAGACTTCGCAGGGAGGTCGGCTGCCTGTCGACAAGTACGCTAAGAACGAAGAAGTACCAGATGCCATGCTGCTCGTCGTGGACAACCGATCAGAAGCCCATGCCGTCTTCACGATGTACAAAAGTTCGCCCGGTGGACGATGCCCCGTCTGATGGCTCCGTCCCTGACATGGATCACTACTAGAGAGAAAGGAAGTGGAAGGAGGCACAGAAGACCATGGGCTCGCCCGAAAAACCAGCATTTGCCGACTACATCACCCCTCGATTTTCTAGACGACCGGAGGGACACCGCCTGACTCCTGATCGCATGTCCGCGATGCTCGCTGCATTACTACCGTGGATGACCCCGGAGGAGAGAGAGCTTTTTGGACGAATCCTGCTTAACCGCGAGGGCGCTCTCTCATGGGATTTCGGCGAGATAGGCACGATTAATCAGTCGATTATCCCACCCGTGGAGATCCGAACAATTCCCCACAAGGCCTGGCAAGCACACACGGTTCATGTGCCCAGGGCTTTGCGGGATGAAGTAGACAAAGTCCTGAAAGAGAAAATCCAGAACGGGCTCCTGGAGCACAGTTACATTAGTTATATGTATTGGAAGAACTTAGGTTGGCTCACCTTGAACTCCCACATGTCGGTGATAGCGATCAACGCATTGTCGCGGAAAGCTCTTTTATTGCATAACATTCAAAATAAGATGCGCCGGTTTGAGTAAACTGATGATGCTATTAGACGTGCGTAGTTTGTTTACTTCGAATAGGAGGTTTATGCCGTGCCCAGGGCCCGCGCTTCCCGCTTTCGGGGCGAATGAGCATGGGGCGGCAAGCTAAAATAAAGTCTGTAGTTTTCAAAAAATGCACATCTTTACAAAAACGTATGTAACTTGGGAATCTGCAAAGACAAGCGAGGGAAAGAAACCAAAGTTTTAAGAAAGAACAAAGTGTCTCGATAGGAACGGCGGGTTTCACGAAATAACAGCGGCCTGGCAAGTGATATTCACCGGGCGGCCACCAAACCGTCCAGCGGTGGATATAGACATTACGCAACGGAAACACTGCCAGTATATGCCCCCCACCGCCAGAGAGGAGCAGGACAGGTTGAAAAGAATCCTACGGCTCGGCTAGTCTCGTATGAATGTACATGCAAAAGGTTCAAGACGAGGGCATGACACGAGGACCTCCATATTAAGATGTAGGCACGTTGGACGGAGCTGCAGTACACTCTAGGCACGGGTATGGATGTGTGATCTCGAACAAGCTGCATCGCGCGTGCCTTAAAGCGTAGGCACAGTTTAGAGACGTAGAGTACGCCCAGGTTGCTCTTCCCTACCGCCGGCACCATTGCATGTCGCAGACGTTGGCAAGAAGGACGGTCGGTAGGCGCAGCTAGAAGCCATTATTCGATGGTGGTCTTACGTAGCCTACCCATCGTTCTTCCCATCGTTAGACTTTGGATATCTTACGCCAGCTGGGGGTGGTTGCTACCATCATGTCTACTATCTAGGGGCCATCGGCCCTTTTCCAAAGTCTACCTTACGGCCAATGCCATACTAGAATTTCATTTGCCTTAAGAAGCCGAGGTGTAGTGGCTGTTGGCGTTGAGATAGAATCGGGCAGAAAGAAGACAAGACAACTACTATTGTCTAATACGCGTGGCTTCTATCTGCGTATAAGGAGACCACATTATTTGATTTTTATTCGAAAATGAGAGGTATACAAACACTCCGCAGAGGTCTCTCCAAGTTCCAAAAAACTTCTTCTTCTGTTTCACTTACTCTCCTTTGTTTCTCGACTTTTCCATATGCTCGAGACTAAATACAATTTGTCGCTCTCTACTCATGCCCGGCCCTTGTTCGTAACGCTTACGGCCGGCCCGTTGTTTACGGTCGTCACGGCCAAGAAAGCGGCATGGTAGCCTAGCTGCTCAGGAGGGTGAAGAGGTGACTGACGGGAGGAGAAGTAACACTGGAAGGCGACGGTGATGTAGGGCGGGAGAAGGCCGTACCGGATCACTACGAGGGGACCGTAAACTGCGACCAACAATCCACTCAGCCCCCTAGACACGGCCGCGATACTAGGTAGACCCAAGGACCGCCAGGGCGAGGTAGCCGAGAGATAGATGAGGCAAGGCTCACTTGCCGTGCTATTTATAAATGTCGACCCACTAGTACCAGTGATGCGGACCTCGTTTTGGCACTCGGCTAGGCTCGAGTGTATAGCGCGGTCTAAGAAATTGTCCTCAATGAATACGAGCTAGGCACCTCGCCATGTAACCGCCTTAGAGACGTACATAACGTCGAGCGCCTGGGCCTCTTAGACAACGCTGCAGACGTTTGTACGGAAAAATCAAATTGGAAATAGTAGGGCTTGAGTTTCCATTCCTAGCCCCGATAGATTTTATGTCTCTTAGAAGAGTAAGGGGGCTATTTTGTACACTGCTGGTTGCTTTGCGTGTTTTGAACTTTGGCCGGATTTCTTATTGGCGCGCGTACGCCCTTCCTTCGTTTCTTTTGAAAACTATGACGCTTTAATACGTCTATAGTTGAAGAAACTAGTTTGAGTACGTATATGGTTAGAACGTTTTCCTCGAGGACGCGAAACTGTACTAGCTTAGGCTTTGTTGGTATTTCCATTAAGAGCGGTCTAGCATTTATAGGCCATTCGCCTTCGCGACCAATCCTCCATTTCTTTTTGTTTTATATAGATGGCTTTGAAGCCGGCTTTCTTATAACTGATTAGATGTATCCAAGTAACGTTAGCTTAGTCGACACCATCTTTATGAACCACCGTATAATAGTACAATATTTTGGTAGAATCTAATCGCATTTAAGTAACGACTTCCACCTATAGAACCTTAGGCCGAGGTAGCAATAAAATGTAGACTATTAGAATAAGTGACATACTAAATTAACTTATAGCGTATACTCTTTTATCGCTAGTCAGATTGACTTAATCCTTTTGACGGTTATGATATAAAGCCGTACTCTCCGAGTATAGTACATTTTGTCATTCTCTTCGGTAACATTGTATAATAAGGTTTGATAGAGTAGGTAGTCGATGGCGTTAGGTCTATATTTATAATAAGACTAAGTCTTGTCCCCTTCCTAATTCGTACGAAAAGAAGGGGCAACTAAATAAAGGATATCCTATATACGGTGTACTAGGCCCGGTATGACTTTGTTGCGGGCCCTAAGCCCTAGCCTCGGGTACGTTCCGTCACTTAGCCCGTTACGCTACCCGTTATATAGGCCGTTACGTAGAACGGGGCTTACGGTACGCTTACGGCTCGCCGTCGACTTTCCGTCGACTATAGGTATACGTATCGAGGGTTATAATAGAATTTTATATTTAAAGCGATAAAGTATCGAAATTCTAAGAACGTTAGACTTAGAAATCCGGTATATATAAAATTATAGATATTCTAGTATTAAAAGAGGCTATTAAGATTCGTAATAGAGATTTATATCCGCTATCGTAGAAAATAAGATCTAGACTTATAGAATTCGAATCGACGCTAGTTAAAGTACTAGCTTCCACTCTATACCTTATAGAAATAGCTAAAAGGGCGGCAAAAATATTAAAAGGAGATTATCGGGACGCCCGCCAAGTCCTACGCTACCTCGATAAATACAAAGAATACGCGGCGTAGTTCGCCGGCGACGATTTAATTATTTTATTAAATTACTTGGTTGACAAAAAGTACAAAAACAACGGCGAAGAAGAATATCTCGAAGATTGGAAGTACCTAGAAGGCAAGGACTCATTTTAAAATGTAGTAAACGAGATTTTACCCTGGATTCAACGTTTTGGTCTTAATAGAGACACTATGATAGACGACCCTCCGCCGCCTGTGCCGCCGTCTGTGCCCCCGCCTGTGCCGGTAGGAGTATAAGCGGCACGTCCACCAGGTGCTCGCGACCCTGGAGGATTCCTAGCTTCTTGTGGAACCCGGAAAGGCGAAGTAGCACGTATAGGAAGTCAAATACCTCGGCTATTGTATTAGCCCTGGGAAGATTGGCATGGACCCCGAGAAGGTACGAGCCATACGAGATTGGCCTCGACCGCAGAACGTCAAGGACGTACGAAGCGTCCTTGGATTCATGAATTTCTACCGACGATTTGTGAAGGGATACAGTCAAGTAGCGACACCCCTCACCAGCTCACGAAGAAGGATCAAGCCTTCGAATGGAAGGAACCTCAACAGCAAGCCTTCGATAAGCTCAAAGAGCTAATCCTCCAAGAACCGATCCTTAGAATCCCAGACCCAGAAAAACCTTTCGAAGTCGAAACCGATGCTTCAGAATTTGCGCTGGGAGGACAACTTGGACAACGAGACGAGGAAGGACGGCTTCACCCTGTCGCCTTCTACTCGAAGAACCTCAACGGACCTGAGCTCAATTACCAAATCCATGATAAGGAATTAATGGCTATTATTGAAGCCTTTAGAGAATGGAAGCACTACCTCACAGGAACGAAACATCCTGTCAAGGTCTACACGGATCATAAGAATCTGGCCAACTTTACGACCACGAAAGCCCTCAATAAACGCCAAACACGATGGGCAGAGTTTCTTTCGGAATTCAATTTCACGATTATCTATCGGAAAGGCACTGAGAATGGGCGAGCAGATGCGCTCAGCCGACGCAGTGACCTCGAACCGGATATACCCCCACAGCAAAGTTGACTATTGCGAGAAGACTCGGAAGGGAATCTGACGACAGGACATGAGGTGTCTACCGTCGCCAGAGATGAGACCCGACTGATTAAGGAAGTCCACGAAGCCAAGGCACACGGCCACCAAGGAGTGTGGAAGACCTACCAGCGTCTCCGGCAACATCACCAATTTAAAGGAACTAGGGCGCAAGTCGAGTAGGTGATCCGCAACTGCGATATCTGCAAGAAAAGCAAGGCCCCTAGACACAAACCCTACGGAGAACTCCGACCACTCCAAATACCCGATGCACCATGGCACTCAGTATCATTGGACTTCATCACCGGACTACCCCCTTCGACCGAGCCTCTTACCCAAACGGTGTACGACAGTATCTTGGTGATCGTGGACAGACTCACTAAGTACTCGTACTTTATTCCTTTTGTCAAGAATGGAGACACGCTCCACTTTGTCTATGTGTTCATACGGAACATCGTAGCGAACCATGGAATGCCACGAGAACTTATCTCCGACAGAGACAAGCTCTTCACCAATCACTTTTGGCAAGCCCTTACAGCACGACTCGGAGTACGTCATCGTCTATCCACAGCATTTCATCCCCAGACAGATGGACAGACAGAAAGAACGAATCAAACACTGGAACAGTACCTCCGATGCTACGTCAGCTACCGACAAGATGACTGGGTACAGCTGTTGCCACTGGCGCAATTTGCATACAACAGCGCATACAACGAGTCAACGAAGAAAACACCAATGTACGCCAACTACGGCTACACGCCTACGGTATACGGCGAAGCCAGGGAAGCTAAAGATGCCCCTGCAGCCACGAAAGCGGCCGAGCAACTTAAACAGCTGCATGAAGAACTCAAGACAGATCTCCAATTCATCCAGCAACGCATAACAAGATACGCCGACAAACGAAGGATGAAGGGACCATCCTTCAAGAAGGGAGATAAAGTCTACCTCGCTCGCAAAAACATCAAAACAAAGCGACCAAGCGGCAAACTTGACTACGAACAGATTGGACCATTCAGAGTCAAGCGAAAGATTTCAGACACTAACTACAAACTGTCACTACCACGATCAATGCAGATCCACCCCATTTTTCATATTTCCCTCTTGGAACCAGCACCATCACGGGCACAGCTCGACAAGACTACAGAGCTCGAAGACGAAGAAGAATACGAGGTCGAGAAGATCCTCGATCACCGCGGAGAAGGACCACAGACAGAGTACCTTGTGAAGTGGAAAGACTCTGACAACGACGAAAATACGCTCAGCCACCTGACCAACGCGCAGGGCATGCTGGCACAGTACCACCGATTAGCGAAAACACCCCGACGCGGTGCGCGGCGCGGTGCGCGGCGCTAACCCTACCACCTCACGACCCCTCACGAACGAGATCACGGGGACCAATCATTGGCAGCCGCCCCCACTGTTGCCTAAAATTTTCGTCCACGCGCCAATCAACCACATCACCAGAACATAATTGCAAACATAAGCCGCTGCAACATCCAGCCGGCCTACTTTGTCGACCAGCTCATTAGGAAAGGAAGTCTCTCTTTTTTTCGTTCTTCACCATGGACAAGAAGCAAGCCTCCCCAGAGCTCTTGCAAGCTGAACTCCTACCGACCCAAGGAGAGGAAGCTCCAGCAAATCCACCGTCACGGAAACGACAGGTCGCTGCCGATAGCGACGACGACAAACCCCAACCGAAGCGCGCACGGTTAACGCGGAAGAACCTTGCCCAGTTCAACAAGATGGGCAAGAAGAAGGCCACAGACCCTACAGACGAGTCGAAGTCGACCAAGACGACCTCGACAACATCATCGGGATTCGCTGAAAAGGCCCGTAAGAACGGCATCCTACCTCCCCTTAACTCCAAGCCGCCCAAGAACCTCGAAGACATTCGTAAGCGATACGCCAAATCCCGTGCCACCGCCTCACCGCCCGGGTCGGTGTATGAGCACTATGCCCATCGAATCGAGAAAGCCGGCAACGAGGCGACCGTAGCCGCTCAAGTAAGCAGACATGTGCTAAAAGAATACGACGACGAAGGCTACACCCAGTCTTTTGACCGGTCGTTCACGGGTTTCCCAGACGACGTTGGCTTCAATGACGGCTTGTCTGCACCACAGCCAGACTTTGTGGAAGGACTAGAGATAGGAGAATACGATCCTGTCCCGGTTGACGACCATATCCCCGGAGCAGCCCTTTACAAGGATGACCCCTATTCTCTAGTCTTGCCACATGTGGCCGGGGAATGGAAGGGGCCCAGCGGAAACATGGGAACCGCGAGGCTCCAGGGCGCCTATGATGGAGCAGCCCTTGTTTTCGCAAGAAACCAAGCCCTCTCCCGCCTGGGGAAGCCCGACCCCCCAGGTCATGCCGAAGTCACGACCTTCACTACGGATGGCACCACCCTCGACCAGTACGCCCACTACGCCGAGGAGTCAGAGGATGGCACGACCAGATACCACCAGTACCGCGTCAAGTCGACAAATCTCATCGACTCTCACGAGGACTTCAGGGACGGTTACAAGCACCTCAGGAACGCGCAAGACCACGCGAGGAACCAGTCGTACGCACTGAGAGATGACCTGAGAGAGCATTGGAAGCAGCAACGCAGCACACTCCAACCCATCACGGAAGGAACCTCTCTGCTTATACCGGACTCGCAGGCGACTCCATACGAAGACACGAACCCCCACCAGGCGGACTACGGGACGAGTACACACGAAGAAACCGTCCCATACGAAGACGAAGGCGACTACGAAGTCGTCGAACACCAGCCTGTTCCCCAGCCGACGCCGCCTGCGTCATCTAAGCACAAGAGTAGCAAAACGCCCTCGCGCCACTCGCACCATTCGCACCACTCGCACACGACACCACACTCGTCGAAGGCTCCCTCATCCACACACAGTTCCACCCACAGCAGCGGAGGCAAGCGGAAAGCCTCGTCCTCACAATCGTCCCACGGGTCTTCCGGACATGTCAGCAAGCACAAAAGCTACTGGAAGAAAGACGCCGTGAGCGGACGCTATTACCACAGGTATTCAGATGGTACCGTCTCTTGGCTTGACGACGAGGAAGACGAGCGTGACTAGTACGGTCTCTGGGACATCGACCATGAAGGAGGGGAAACCTGTTACAACCTGCCAAGTCCTGTCAACGTTGTAAGCACGTGAGCGCGGCTGGTCACGCAACCACGACGAACCACGAGGCCAGGAGCGACCCCGAGACAATTGACCGCGGGGCAATGGCGCCGAGACAAATGGCACAAGACCTGCGGGCAGGAGGACACTGGACGACCAGGTGGTAATGGCACCTGGAATGGCACCTGTGATGCGGTGTCTCAAGCGAGTCACCGGACACAGCTCCCCAACAGGCTCGGCCTGTTGCTTGAGAATTTTTTAGGAGCAGCGAGCTTCCCTCGCTGCTCACACCAGTCCCTACCTAGACAGCTTTCAATTTAAGTCTTCATCTGATTCTCAGAGAGAGAGGTCACAAGCCTTACGCTACCCTTGTTGCCCAGCGCAGCCTGACTTTCTGCTAACATAAACCCTTCACGAACAGACCCTTACCCTAACGCACCAGAGTAAGAGTCTGGGCGTAACACCAAGCTTCCACAACGCGTGTTTGTAATAGAAGTAAAAAGGATTTTTCAGATACTCATCAATACCAACACGATATCTACGAGACAAGCAACGGTATGGACCCGAGAACGTATTTGTCAGGTGTTCGACAACGGAACAATTTAGTCAAACGTTAGAGATCGGTAATAGTATGTCCACCAGTCTTGATAATCACATAAACGCAGACTGAGTCTGCTTTGTTCTTTTACAATCCACAGCCTGAGGAGGTTTACTTAGGCGCATGTTTGTGTATTTATTTTGTAACACAATAGAATCCAATGAACAAAAAACACAGAGCGTGTCCAGCAGCGCTCTTCCGTCGCCCATCCAAATCCAATGTTTAGCCCGGAGTTCCACCGCCGAAAGCCTTCAAGTAGCTGTCCTCCAGGTGTAGCTGTCTAAGCTACGGACCCGAATGATACCCTTCATCTTCCTCATCAGGCTCTTGGGGAGAGAGCGTGAGAGAACTGGGACTCGATTTGGTCAACGGGTGGGTTTGTGGGCATGTCTCCATCTGCTGCCGCATGTGCCGTGCGAGTCGGTAAGCCAGTGGCTGCTTTAGCTGAAGGAGCCGCTTCTTGTGCCGGATCTTCGGGCAGAAAGAGACGAACCCGCTTTGGAAGAATTTCGAAATAGAAAAGAACCGCCAGGAGGTTGTCTCTGCTGGGAGGATCGCTCTTTGTACCCCCGTAAAATCGTCGGTAGTCCATGACATCCCGCCATCGGCTGCGAAAAGCTGGAAGTTCGGCGTCGACAGTGCGGAAAAAAGCTTCGTCATGGTCGAGCATCTTTTGAAAGTCCACAGTCAGCTCGTCCGTGCTCTTTTTCAGTAGCTCGTCCAGATACGTATCGTGATGGCATTCGAGAAACCGCCGTACTTCCGTCTTCGATCCCGCAGCCGAAAACAACGTTGTGCCAGCCACCTCAACAACATTCTCGGTGCCCATCAAGAGCCGCACGAGCTTTGTGCCTGACATTGTATGTAAGATAATATCTTTGAAAAAGTATCGTAGAGAAAATAAGAAATGGTACTCCCTTTTGGCTGTGTTGTGCTTCTGCTGCCGCTATCCTGTGTGAATGTATCGCGGAATAGATAATAGAGAAGGTTGAGTTGAGCTGGGAAGCACTCTTGTTCGACTTTGTTTATGGTTCAAGAAGACTCTGTTATACCAGCCGAAAAACCTCTCTGACTTCCCTGCAAGTCGCAGCCCGTCGTTGGGGGCCAAGCACAGGCGCTGCACAGCCTGGCACAGGCGCTAAGCAGGCCTACACAGGAGTGCACAGGTGTGCACGCCTATGCGCCGTCTGCGCTACAGCAAGTACGTGCCCGGTTATAAGTATATAGCTCTAAGTATACGGCCTCATCTATTAACGAGGGACCTAAAACGTAGAAACGCTCTTTAGAGGAGGAGGAGGCCGTAAACAAGTCCTAGGAAGTGTTATAAAGTCTTTGTAAGGTAATATAGCTTTTTATAATTCTTACTACCTATATTACTATTAACGTTTATAAATATAGAGCCGTCCTGTACTAGAGGCTCGCTAAAGTTTCTCTTTATAATTAAGACACTTTAGTACCTTTTTTTTTATTTTAAAGCTTCGCTTTAATAGAAAGCCGTCTTACGTATCGGCTAAACTATAACTTCTCGCACTTTAACCCGGGGCCGAAAAGTAACTTATCTAAACGATATTATCGCCCTTACTTTAGAAAACGGGCTCTCCGACCCGTCGATAATCGACTCTAACCCCGTCCGGAGATAGTTAAAGCTAAAGAGCCAAAAGTTCTACCACCGAAACCTTTAGATATAGAACGCGTAAGTTAGCATTCCACTTTAGGTGGTCTTTAAGAAGTATTTATCTAAGCCTAAGAAAATAAAAAATAAGTACTTAAAAAAATATCTAAGATTAAATTTAAGAAACTTAAAAACTATAAAGTACTTCGCCGAGACGGTATAACGCGGGACCTCGGGCCGACTTAATATAAAAACTAAAAAGGCGACTCTTCGTAGTATTCGGATTATATTACGTCGATTATTACGCACTTTCCCACTACGCTACTACGGTAAAAAGCCTATACTCCGAAACTTACGTAACGAAGTAACGTAGAAAGCTTATAAAGCTTTCGTACGTATAATATCGATTCTATAATATATAGAAACGGGCGTACTATATAGTTATTCTTAAGGAAGTTAAGTATTCTATAGCTTCGATAAGTTTATCTTTCTTTTTTTTATACGCTATATACGTTAGCTAAAAGTGAAATAGTTTATTTAAAGTAAGTTAAAAGATAAAGTTAATGCTAAAGATATTAAGCGGCTTATAATATTTCTAATTATTAAGAACTACGTACTTATATAGAAGTTTTTATAGTTTTTTAATTATTATAGCTATATATACGATAGCTACCGGGTAAATAACTCTAATCTATTAAATATCTACTACTTTATATTAGCTAAGTTATAAGAAGTGTACTAAGCTACGTATTAGGTAAAAGCTATAAAGACGAAAGAAAAGTAACTTTAATAGCTTACTCGGCTCTTTAGAATATTCGATTTATAGTTTTATAGAATAACGGTAAGCCGAAGTTTAAGCTCGGATTTAAAAGGAAATACTATAAAGAGATAGATAAGAAATAATACGCTAAAAATCTCCTTCCATCGCTTTATAACTAACGTAATACTAATACGTAGCTAAACTAAAACACCCTATAGCGGAGAGGATGAAAGGGCTTAACGGCTTACCGCCGCCTTTTTACGCTTAGCTAATATTATACTAACTTATTAATATCATCTCTTCTAAGGCGTTAAAAGATAATTATAACATCGAGAAAGTTTTTAAGCTTAAACCTTTTAAAAGCAAAGACTTCTAGCCGATACTATAAGTAGAGAATATAAAGCGTCGACTAGTCTTTTTAAACTGGTCCGCGGACGGGCCGCTTAGTAAGACTAGAGGCTCGATCGCTTAGAGAAACTATACTTTCTAATAGGCGCGGCGTACGGGATTCGTTAATAGGGTTAGCCTTTATACCTCGCGTCGCGAAATCCTTATTAAGACTAATGGTAGGTAGTAGTTCTCCGTTTCTATAAAAAGGAAATGTCGATATTAACTAAATAGATATTAGATAGTAGCGTAGTAATCGGGTAAGTTTTAAAGTTTGCCGGCTAGAGGAATTTAAAGGTCCTTTTCCATTATTATTTAGACGATATAAGTACTATTAACGGCGTAGCCATCTTCCTTAGGACGAACTTTAGGAAGGACTTTACCTAAGATTTTCGTTCGGTAATAATAAAGTGAAATATATAGCTACTCTAAACGCTACCCTTCGAAGTTAAGGTAGCGCTAAAGAACTAGCCGGATTATATCCGCGTAACCGGCGAGCTCGAACGTTTTAAGACGCGAGAGAGATTAACTACTAAAGTAAAAAGAAAGCTATATAATAAACGGCGGAAAATTATACTTATAGCTTTAAAATATTACTAAATAAGCTATATCTAAGACTATTTTATTAAACTATATAAGTATAAGTAGCTTAATTAACGTAAGGGTTATTTTAACCGTACCCGCTACTTATAGCTTAAGCGAAGCCGTCTCGTTACGACTTTCTCGGTACGAATCTATCTACGAAGCTCGAAGGGAATCTCGGCCCTTCGAGATATAATTACTCTCCGTACGAACGAATATTACGTAGCGTACTAAATAGTATTATAACCGTTATATAGTTACTATTCAGTCTTTACCTATCTCCGGGAGATAACGAAGTAAGAGATATACTTATATTCTACCATTCTTCTATACCTTCGTACTAACGCTAACACTTACTTAGAATTCCCGCGAAAAAGAGGTAGGAGTATATATTCTCCTACTACGAAACGTATTATAAGGCGCGGTTTAGCTTTTCCTAGTTCTACTTCCTTTATAGTAGTTAGAAGACGAGCGAGACTAACTAGGAGGCCTATTGCTAGCGCTATATCGATAATTAAAAGATACCTTTCTACTACGATCTAGTTATCTTTCGTACCGCTATTACTTACGCCGGGTACTACCCCTACTACTTAAGTAACGAGAGTATTCCTACTATAATACGTATACTCTAATATAAGCGTTAGTGTAATTGGTAACGGTACGTCTACTACTATATTTTAAAATACGTTAAAAAATAAAATAACCCGGATAGGATGTTATATCTATACCCGCGATGTCTCGTAGTATCCTATACGGACGTATACTTATAGTACCACCTTAAAGACGTCTATAGTATCCCTAAGCCGTTTACTTTAAAACGATTTAAAGACTTTAAAGAAAAGCCGACTAACCTAGATAAGACTTACCGGACCGCTTCGCCGCTAACCGGTCTTACGTTTATTAAACGGCCCTCTTCGAAGGATTTTATACCGATTTTAGTAAAAGTAGAAGAAAACGCGCTATACGTAGGTATATCCTTACCGTCTTCGCGTTTCGGAGATTTTATATTTAATTATAATCCTTTATCGGTCTATACTCTACGATTATCTACTTTGATATAGATGGACGTTATCGACCCTTTATCGTATTAACGGGGGTGGTAGTATTACGACCCGAGCTAGGAAGGAGAGTAAAGCTACAAATATCCTACTCTACTTAGTATACCTTTATTTAATAACGGCCGGTATACTACGGAGTTGTCCGTCTTAGAAATTAAAGTCGGGGCGTTTAATACGTACGTTTACAAAAGCTATATAAGCTACGTTATATTGGAAGCGGAAGATACCTCTATCTATAGTGGCGTTACGGTATAGCCGGTCGGTCCCGTATCGGTAACGCTATTTCCCGTCAACGTCATTAATTTAGTCCTTCGGAACGACCCGATATTCCTAGATTAAATGAAAACTATAATAAAGAGATATAACGGTAGCGCCGGACACTCGAAACCTTTACCTATAGTCGCCAACGCCCCACTGACAAGATCCTATAGTAACGAAGACGTCGGCGACGTCGGCCTACAAAGGGACGAGTATATTATCGACTAATTGTTTAGAAAATGGAGCGGAAGCCACCCCGTAAAATAGGCCTAGGACGGGTACTATAGCTAGAAGCTTCGGGGAAATATCTTCGACGACGAACTTATAGCTACGTTCGAAAGAAACTATAGGGGCTTCGATCGCGGCGTCGAAGTACTACGTACTCGAATACGAAAAGGTAAGATAGAGTACTTATTACAGTATATAGGCCGCTCGGAGTAAGAAGACTGGTAGGTATTAAAAAGGTATATAAGTTTTAAATTAGTTAAAAAGTATAAGCCGGCAAAGAGAAAAGCTTAACGACGGAGATAGTGGAAATAGGGGCTATATATATTCGTACTACTAGCGATACGAAGACTTTAGATAAACCGTATATCGAAAAGTATATAATTTAAGATACGGTAAAAAGAATACGTTAAAAAGATAAACGTTATAAATATATATTCGTTATTATTCCGTATATTTATCTTAATACTATAAGGGTGGGCTACTAATAGAGATATTCGCTTACGTTATTATATAATACGTATTTCTTATAGGTGTTTTATTTTTATATATACTCCTACTATCTATATAAGATAATCGGCTATTACATCCTTTTAAAGATCCTTTAAGAGAAGTATTACTTTTTTTAAAGTTAAAGACTATCGTAAGATAATAGCTTTATAGTAGCTTAACTCGTCTCCTTAACTTCAAAGCTAGCCCTCGAGCTATTATTAATTATTTTGTAACCGACGAATTTTATCTTTAATAAACCGTCCCCGTTCTATCTCGATACCTTCTCTACCTTTTAACTAGCGAACTTTTTCGGAAAGCGCTATATATTTATAACGGAGGTCATCGATTACTATATTAAAACTCGGCTTTAAAGTAGATAGCTATAGTTAAGTTAAGGACGACGTAAAATCTCGGGATACGAGTTATCTTACCGATATAACGGCGCTTATTCGTACCGGGTATTATATAGCTAAGAATACTACTTTAAATATTTTCCCAACTTCTTTATAAAGACGTCGATAGGTGCTAATCGAGTACTCGCTTAGATTCTTTAAAAATATACCGAAGAAGAATAACTCTTACTTAAGAAGGATTTTCTAAGCGTATAGATTCGATATACGAGGCTTAAGACGAATCTTTAGCGGTTCGACTACTACGCCTAACTTCTCCTCTAGTAAACTATTAACGCCGTACGAGACTTAAAATATTCTAACTAAGTATTACTTACGAATATAATTAGAGAGCGCTTCGTAGTACTTATCTCGTTCGCGCCGTCTTTCCGTCGTACTCCGTCTTACTTAGGCTATATTAATTTAGCGCTTCGCTTTTACGGACTTTCTACCGCGGCTCTATACGCGTTTTAGAGGCTACGCTATATTTAATACTCTTACGGGTTAAATCCTACCTCGATTAGAAAGAACTAAATCTAGTCCTACGTGTAAGTTATAAAGAGGCTAAAACTAGACTTTATCCCCGGTACGAAAGATACAAGCTACGAGAGACCCGAAATAGGCTTTAGTTAAAACGTCTATTTCCGTTCGTTTTTGCGCGGTTAGTTCGGGGTCCGCTTTTAGACTATTCGCTAAGAATAGAAAAGTAAGAGTATAATAGAGTACGTCGTATACTTTAATCGTAGTAGACCTTTCTTTTTCTTCTTTGGTTTTATAACGGGCCGGAGGCCTTAGGCTAGCTTTAGGACGAACTAAGGTTCAATGTATAAAGCGGAAGACGTAAACAAGGACTCTATATCGTATACCGAGATCCACTCTCTTTTTATCTTCCTTTATAAAGGATCTTGATACTTTCCTAGCTCGATCTACGTTGTCCTAGCTCGATCTACGTCGTAAGCATTCTCCTAAAAACCTTTAGAAGTTTATAGATTGCCAACGTCCTTCTCTACCATTTCGTGGCGGTACGTGTTTCCTTGAATCCGATCGAACCAATTGTATACTAATTTGCTTTAAGAGAATACGAAAGAGCGTTCTACTGCTGTGGCTTCTACCGTATGTCTCTAGACTCGCTCTTTAGCTCTGGACGTGGCTAATTTGATGGCTTCTTAAGGGGATATACGAAGAACGGCGGGCACTTATGCGTAGTGGTCTACTCCTTTGAATATACGGCTTTTTGGAGGGCTTTTACAGGTAGCGTAGCTCTTGTCGAATAAATAGTATGGTCCTCTTGAGTGGGCAAAAAATGGTTGATTTTATGGAAAAGTCTGTCTAATTTCATAATTGCTTTATCCTTTGAAATAGTTGGGATTTAGCCCAATTTCCCCACATATATCCAGTACGTGTCTGGTCACGTTATTCTGACAGCTCTTACTAACTTAGCTCGGACCAAGGAGCCTTGGCGAGTATATCAATAGAGGTGGTTAAAGGATAGACGTAAGACGAAGAGTAAGCGATGTAGTTATATAATTAGATTAATATTACGTAAGTAGAGTATAGACGAGCCCTTTAGGCTTAGTACCTCCGGGGCAGAATAAATTTCATTTAAGGAGCCTTGGTACGTAATCTAGTTAAAGAGAGTTATAGCTTTTAAGTGGTAATTGGCTTAATTGTACTAACTTTTAGTTAAGGTAGTCTTTATAGCGCGAATGCCCTACTAGTCTATCTACGGTAACCAATTAAGAGCCATATAGTCTCCCACTTGTCGGCCTTAATATTTTTTTCTATAGTTAGGGCAAGAAGGCTAAGCTAAATACCCCTAATTTATTACGTATTATACGCTTAGTACTACATCTACCCCTATTTTATTTTTAACTACGTTAGAACCAAGGGCGGAGCTTAGCCCGTTCTACGCTAAGTTAAAAGCTATAGTAAAAGGCTTAAAGAGTGTCCTAGATATAACCGTAGGCCGTACGGTGACGGTATAGACGAGTAACCGGATAGTCCTATCAACGATACACCACCCGGTCAACAATTAGGATAATACAACACCTAGAAGATCCGCCAAGAAATCTAAAGACTTAAAGTGAATAACAACGAAGTAATACTACGGTGGCTACTAGCCGGAGCCAAGGTCAACTTAATGAGACGAGCCAAGGTAGAGGCTCGGTCTATTACCGAATAAAACGCTATCTCGGACGCCCCCTACGACTAGGCCCGGACAATAGTCAAAAATAGTATTATTTCGGAGCAATAGATATAACGGGAGATTCTAAAGGGGGTAGGGGAGTACTCGAAGAAAGTCGACATAGCCTTACCTGGTAAATATACCCGTACTCTATACGGTAACCTTAAACGAAACGAAGTACGTATCCTAGTATAGCTACGGACGGGGATAGTACGTATTAACGGATACCTATACTAAATTAGAGTAATAGAGACGGAGGCCTACGTATACGGCTAAGTAAAAGAGACGATCAAGTACTTCTTTTTCCACTACTCGTAGTAGTAGATATAAAGACAAAGACTCTTAGAGTAAAGAGAATCAAAGATAGATAACCTCTCCTTCTTCCTTAGAGGAAAAGGACCGATAGACTAAGACGGCTAGACACTAGATATAAAAGTAGTACGCGTAATAATTAGATATACTTTAGCGACCGGTAGACTAAACTACGTACTAGAGGTAAAATAAAACAATATATATAGTAATAACTATATCGATAATACTCCCCCCCCCCCCTCTACTAGTAATACTAATATAACGAGTAGTCGACCCGGCTTTAATTACTAGTTATAAGACTCTAAATACTTAAAGGAAGATCTTTAAGAGGCCGACTTACCTAATTAATATAAAGGAAGGGAGTATACTAATAAATGTAGTTAAAAAATAAACGTAAAACAAAAAGTAAACAATATAGTTATATAATTAGATTAATATTACGTAAGTAGAATATAGACGAACCCTTTAAACTTAGTACCTTCGGATAGAATAAACTTTAAATTAAATTAAATAAATATAAAGTACGTAATAAAAGATCTTAAAAGGAGTAAGAAATTATTCGAAGAAGGTCGATAAAGCCTTACCTAGTAAACACACCTACACCCTATACGATAACCTTAAACGAAAAGAAGTACGCGTCTTAGCTTAATTAAAGACGGGTATAGTACGCGTTAACGGATACCTATATTAGATCGGAGCAGTAGAAACGGAGACCTACGCGTATAAGTAAGTAAGAGAGACCATTAAATACTTTCTTTTCCACTGCCCGTAATAGTTAGTCTAAAGATAAAAACTTCTAGAGTAAAGAGAATCGAAAGTAGATAACCTCTTCTTCTTCCTCGAAGGTAAAGAGGCGACTAACTAAAACGATTAGAAATTAAATATAAAGGTAGTACGTATAATAATTAAATTTACTTTAGAGATAAGGAGATTAGACTACGTTCCGAAAGTAAGATAAAGAATAAAATAAAATAAAAGAGCGAAATAATAAAATTATTATTAATAACTTTTATTAAAAATATCGTTAATAACTTTTAATAATTACTTTACTAACCTATTAGTAGTCGACTTAGCTTTAGGTACCGCGTATAGGACTTTAAATACTTAAAGAAGGATCTTTAAGAAGTCAATATACTTAGTAAATAAACTAGATAAAGGAAAAGATTAAAGGGGAAGCGAAAAACGATAAAGAAAAGAAAGATTATAATCAAATAGAAGGATATTATATTAAATAAGTAGTTAAATATATAATTAGTATATAGAAGAGCTCTTTAAGCTTAATACCTCCAAACGGAATAAAGTTTTATTTATTTATTTATAGAGAATTATAATAATATAAAACTAAAATATTTTTTTGCGTTATATTACCTTTATACTCTCTTTTCGCTTACTTTAGTTAGTTTTTCTTACTTCCGTTTCTTCTTAATATTTTCCGGCTATACTCTATATTAAAATAAATCGGTACTAAAGTATAATATGGTTTAGTAGAGTAGGTAGTCGATAGCGTAACGAATACGTTATATTAATAGTACGTATATAAAGGCGAAGATAGATCTATATTTATAATAAGACTAAGTCTTATCCCTTTTCTAATTCGTACGAAAAAAAAGGGTAACTAAATAAAGGATATTTTATATATAGTACACTAAGCCCGGTATAACTTTATTACGGGCTCTAAGCCCTAGCTTCGGATACGTTTCGTTACCTAGCCCGTTACGCCGCCCGTTATATAGGCCGTTATGTAGAACGGGGCTTACGGTACGTTTATAGCTCGCCGTCGACTTTCTATCGACTATAGGTATATATATCGAGGGTTATAATAAGTACTACGTATTAAGATTTCTTTATATTAATGTATATAAGAGCTATACCCTTTATAAAATATAACTTATAAAGGAGTTTTAAGTTATAAACAATAAATAAAATTATAATCCGTTTTAAAAAATTAAATAGTAACTTTTTTAACGCTTATTCGGTAATTTTAGTTTTTTTTAACTTAAATAAGTCGAATTTAAAAACTTTTTTTTATAAGGCCGGTATTTTTATTACCGATAACCGTTATATATACCGCTTTATTAATATACTTTCGGACGA
>AZHD01000042.1:0-10678 GCA_001636815.1 Niveomyces insectorum RCEF 264 | reverse complement strand
TTACTTTATTTACTTTATTCATATAATTAACCATCGTTATAAAGTAAATATTTATTCGATATATACTCTCTTTATTTTTTAATTTCTTTAATTTTTATTTATATAACTCGCTGTTATAAAAAGATAGTTACTTTTTCGGTATACGTTAAATAATTTATTTAAATTTAATTATTTTTTTTATTTTAACATTTAACTTTATACGTTTTTAATAATCTTATATCGTTTTTTAAACGTTTACTATATTTTCTTTAAATACTTATTAATTATACTTTACGGGTTATCCTATTTATTTAACTAAGTAGTAAACTTCTTCTTTATAAGTTATTTTATTTTTTACTACCTCGACTTTTTATTTATTAGGGTCGTTATTTAAGTTCGGTATACGTATCGCCGTTACTTCTTTAACGTTTTTTACTCGTTACGGCTTTAATAACGTAACCGGGAAAATATTATATAACCTTTAATATTATTACGGTAATATTAATTTATACGCTTACTTTTTTATTTCTTTATTACTTTAAACGGGTTAATAAATTTTAATATTAATTTTTTTAAAGAACTTTAAAGCGTATATTTTATATAAAAAGTATTATTAAATCTTTAACTTTAAATTTTATAGCCTTATTTTTTTATTATAATACTTTACTTATAAATCTTATGCAGTACGTAAATAACCCGTTATCTTTTCGCGTAATTCTTATAGTTTTTAAGTTTTATTATTAATTATCGGTACCTCCCCTTTGTATACGTCGGCCTCGATATTATTAGTAGTATAAGGATTATATTTTATTAAAAGATAAAGAGGTTTCTTCGGTAAAGGTATTTTATATATTATTATATATAAACTCCGTCTATAAAAGTAATACTACTTAGTTGATTTACTCGGTGTTAATAAAAGCGTATAAGTAATACGTTAATATTTAATTTATATATTCGGTTTAATTATCGGTCTATAAATATTATATAGTAAAGAGCTGTTAATATATTATTAAAATAACATAGAATTCTCGTTAAAATACGTAGGTAAAAACGCTTCCTTTATCTATAATGATACCGTTTAATATTTTATAATATATCCCGACTTCTCGTTTAAATATAAATATTAATTTCTTTACTGTAGTTTATAAAAATATTAGAATAAAACGTATTATCTTCGTATATTTATCGATTATTATAAAGATCGTATTAATTAATTATCATTAATATTATACGGCGGAAAATTTAATAATAAATCTATAAATATCTTTTATTATAATTACTTCGGGGGTAATAATAATTATAATTAACCGTACGGTTTATACCTTTAAGAAAAGATTTTTTAATATACTAAGTATAAAGTTATATATATATTAATATCCTTTTATATTATTAATTAATAAAACTTTCTTTTAATAATTTTAATAATTTTAGCTTTATTAAAATATCCCGCTTATAAATCGTTATAATACCGACGGATAATCTTAATTTTAAACGTACTATTTTTAAAATATAAACTTAATATTAATATCGTAATAATCCCTCCGTCGTAATATATTAATAAACGTTTTACGTATCGTTAACGTCTTTTTTATTAATATAAAAGAGGTTAGCTACTTATAATATTAATAACGTTTTTAAAAACGGCTCTTTAATTTTTACCGACGTTATATCTTGTTATACGGTCACTGATTATATTAAGATACAATAAAAAAATTATTTTTAAAAAAACGATTATTTTATAAACCGTCCTTTTTCTTTACCGTAAGCGCGTTATTAACGCTTTTTAAACGGTGCCTATACTTTAATAGTTTAAATTTAAATAAATTTAACGTATTTTATCTTTAAGCCGCTTATAACTTATTTTTTTTCTATATATAAAGTTAAAATTAACACTTTTTAAATAAAGATTAACTATTACTTTAAGTCGGATAATAAACTTTAATTAATATATTTCTTTTACGTTGTTTAATAGTCGGAGTAATACGATGGAGCGTTTATCGAGTTACGCTTACCCGTTTAATATTAAGTTTTAAAATTAAATAATATTAAGAATATTATTTAACGTATTTAACGGCTGTTAAATTTTTATTAACTTATAAAAGACTATAAAAGGTGCGGCCCTTATATACGTTAGTTATAGGGAATCTTATCGCGGAGCGATAAAATTAGTGATCTTTTTAAGGTTATTAACCGAGTAGTAAACTCTATATCTATTCGTAATAATTATTTTATCGCTCCGCGGATAGTCTAGTCTTAACTTCGAAGGACGAGGGTTCGAAGCCCGCTTCGAGTAAAGCTTACGTTATACTTATAAGTATACGTTACGCGTTTTTTCTTATAGTATAGTAGTAAATATACGGGGTGCCACCTCGAAACCCGAGGCTCGATTCCCGGTAAGATTAATTAAATAACGTAGATATTTAAAGGTTAACTAATATATACTTCCCTTTAAAGGTGTACTTAGTTACCGGCGCGCTAGCTTAAAACGATTCGGAACGAATTTATTAAAAAGGGAGGATAGTTATAAAGGGTGCGGCCTTTATATACGTTAGTTGTAGGGAATCTTATCGCGGAGCGATAAGATTAATAATCTTTTTAAAGTTGTTGGCCAAATAGTAAACTTTATATTTATTTGTAATAAAGACTATAAATTAATATATTCCGATAAAACTTTAATTCGTTATTAGCTTTTTTTAAGTATTAACGTTAATATTTAGAAATTTTTATAATAATTATTATTTTTTAATTTAAAGTATTATAATTTAATTTTAATCGTTTTTACTTTTTTAATTAAAAGGCGATAAAATAATACCGCCCTTCGTCGTTTAATTATAATAATATACCCGTTTTTACCTCTTTAAATATATTAATCTCGAACCGTAATAAATAAACGGGATCGAGTATTTAAATAATAACGCTTTTTAAAAATTTTACTTTAACGTCTCGAAGGTTTATTATTAACGAGGTAAGAGTTTAACTTTATTCGGTTTTTTACTATTCTTTATCCCCTTTATTATTTTGTTAAAGGGTGTTATTAACGTTTAATACTTCTCGATAAATTTACGGTAAAAGTTATAAAAGCTAAAGAATATTTAAATTTCTTTATATAACTCCGATTTAGGCTAGTTTGTTATAATATTGACTTTACTTTCTTTTATTTTAACGCTTTTCGTAAATAGTATAAAGTTTGAAAATTTTACTTTCTTTTTATAAAAGTTATACTTATTTAAATTAATATATAACTAAGCCCGACGTAAACGTAATAAAACTTTATAAAAGTACCGCGTATATTCCTTTTTTATCTTAAAAAATATTAATACGTTGTCGATATACGTAATATAATATTAAATATTTAAAATAACCGTACTACGTATAAAACGCCGTTTTTTATTTATCGCTACTTTTAATACGAATTTAATAATAAGTATCTTTAATATTTAACTTAAAAAAGAATTATATATTATTAATCCTATTTAAGATCTTTAAAATTAACGGTAAAATATACCGGTTTTTAATAATAACTTTATTAAATCCTCGGTAGTTTATATATAAACGGAGAGTTCCGTCTTTCTTTGATATAAATAAAATTAAAGCTTTTATAAAGCTTTTTAATAGTTTAATACGGCCGTTCGTTAAGTTTTTATTAATATACCGTTAAAGTTTCGATAACTTTTACTTTAAAACTAAATAAATAAAACCGTATAGTAGTTAATCTTTTTTTACTTTAAAAGTATAACCGCTTTAAACGTATTAAATATATTTTAAAAATCTTTTAACTTTAAAAAAAGTTCGACTTTTTAATGATTTACCGACGCTTTATCGTTAAAAAGAAGATTATTTTCTTTATTAGTTTTTAGTTTTTAAAGCGGTATCGTATAAACGAATACCGTAAATATTATAACTTTATTACGTGTAATTTTTACGAACTTTTTTATAGATTTAATTTATAATTCTTCGTTATAATAAACGAAACGTTATTACTACGCGTATTCCGACTACGGTAAGGCTTTGGCCGCCGTTAACGATCGAAATACGGAAATGACACTAAAGATTTACGGAACTATAGTACGAAAATACGATAAATACGGATTTGTATACTATGGTCTATATAATAAAAAGTATATATTAGTATTTTTTAAAAAAAAGAAAAAAAAAAAAAATATAGTAAAAAAGAAAAGGGAAATAACTATATAAATAGACTATATTACCGCAGGTATATATAAGCGTTAAGCTAAGCCGTACGGGGATTACGACTTAATATACTACGTATAATATACGTATATTATAAAGCGATGTACGTATACGCGTAATAGGTGTTCGAAGGTAGAGGAAAAAGGGTACCGACCCGGTGTAAAATATATACGGTTAAATAGGAGACTTATATACGGTAATATATTGGTAGATTTATACGGAGATATAAAAGGATGAAACGAAAGTAAAAAAAAAATAAAGTAATTTAAATTAAAAAAAAAACGGTAGTTAAAAAATACGGCGGGTACGATAAAAAATATAATTAAATATAAAAAAATTAACAAAAAGAAAAGTAAAAAAATACGAAAGAAAAATATAATAAAAACAAAATAAAAAACGTAGTAAAATAAAAGAGTAAAAAAAAAAAAAAATAACGAAAAAACGAAGCGAACAGAAAGGTAAGTTTTTTAATACGGTCGAAAAGCTTTATTTTACTTTAACTATAAATCAAAAAATACGGCGGCGTTATCGATACGCGATTTTTTAATAAGCGAAGCCGCGAACGTTAAATTTAAACGTTTTACGGTCGAAGACGACGAATAAGCAAAAAAACAGCTAAACGTACGAAAAGGGCGGTTTGTCGCCGATCGAAGCGATAAACCGAGCGATAAAACTTTACGAAGCGAAGCGAACGTAACTATAAATTGGTCGAAGTATTTATTAAAGTTAATAATAGCGTCGATTAATACGTTAATAATAGCTGTAATTAATTAAGTTACCGTTATTATTATAGCCGCTTTAACCGTAAATATTATAATGTTCTAATTTGTAGTAACGATCGCCGTTATTAATACGTCGAGCTTTTATTTAAATACTTTAAAATACGTTATAATAGTATTTATCGACGTTTTTAACGAAAAAAAAAATATAACTTTTCGCGTAGTTAAAATAAAACGTAAATACCGTCGATAAATATATATATTTCGAATTGGTTAAGCGTACTACGAATAATTAAACGCGCGTTAGCCGTTAAAGTAGCTTTATAATAAATATATATCGTACTTTCTTTAAATTATTAACAATATTACGAAGTTAACGTATAAATACCGTTTAAAAAAGTAACCGACCGTCTTCGACGATTTCTTTAAAGTATTACGTAACTTTTATAAATAATAAGTCGTCGTTTAAAATTTTATTAAAGTAATAAGGTATACGAACTACGATTTTGTTAAAATATAATTCGAACTTTTAAACGTCGACGGCTTTATTAACTATAAATATAGCGGTATTTAACGAAGCGAACTAATTAATATTAATTCGCGTTTTATTTTCTACTTTAAAAAGCGATAACGCGATAATCGACGCGAAAAATTAATACGTTTATTTATTAACTTATTTAAACTATTTAAAAAAGAAAATATTATAAATACGGCTATTTTATTTTTTTGCCGCGATTTTAAAAACGTCGTTAATCGAATAAAGATCGTATAAATTAATTATTTTATAATATTTAACGTTACGTACGTTTTAATAAATACGGTAAGTTTTTTATAAATAATAATCAAAGTAATAAAATATACGGTAGTTTAATTTTCGATATTCTTCGCGTTATTAAATATAACGCGTTTACCGACGTTATTTCTATTTTCGTTATTGTTTTTTTCGTCTTCGTCGTCGGCGTTTTCGTTATTACCGTTATTTTCGTTTTTGTCGTCGTTATCGCTAACGTTATATAAATCGTCTATAAGTTCGTAATATTCGAAGGCCGAGCCGTCGCTTAAATTAACGAACGTAGTTAGTAGCTAACTATTAATAAACGTAAACGCTATAATAGACGGAGCTATAGTAAAAACGGACGTTAAGTTCGACGTAAATTCGATAACGGACGCGGACGTATTATCGTTAGCGCCGAGTTTAAAGCTACTGTTAATAACGGCTTAAACGACTTCGATAACGCTTAAAGCGTCCTTTATAGCAGTGTCTTACGTTATAGAAGCCGATAGCGCGGTCGGCGGAGACGGTAAAAAGAAAAAGGCGGCTTAATCGAAAAATTATTTTAAAAATATAATATAGCCGAATAATATACGAAGGCGGATTAATAAAAGCGTAATTAATAATATTAATAATAATAATTTAAAAAGACGGTTATTTTAAATTTATTATATTAATTATCGTAAAAAGGTATAGTTATTAATATTATTATTTAAAAAAAAGGAAAGAAAAAAAAAGCGTTAAGCGTAGTTTAAATAAAGCGTAGAAAAAAAATTAACAAAAAGTAAATAAACGAATAAATTAAAAGTAAAGATAAAAAATTAAAAAAAGAAAGTCGGTAAATAAAAGAAATAAAGCGATAATAAATTAAAGTTATAATATCGAAGCGTTTAAAAAAAGTAAATAAAAGCTTTTAAACGGTTTATAAAAGCGATAAAAAAAAGAAAAAATAATATAATAAATACGAAGTTAACTAAAAAAAATATATAATAAACGAAAATAAAGTTATAAAAAAAGAAAAAAAGCGGTTAATAAATATTATTATATAAATTAACGAAACGCGCGAAACGGACGTTAATTACGGCGAACCAACGTCGAATACGACGAAATAATACGTAAAAGCGTAAATAAAAAACGCGGTTAGCGATACGTATTTTATTTAACGATAATAAGCGGTATATCGGTTTAAAAGCTACTTTTTATTTTAAAATGTTAATTTTTATATACGGTGACAAAGTTTAACGAGCTTTTAATAAAATCTTTTTTCGCGTATTATTAATTATTTTTATTTAAATAATTAATTTATTTAATTAAATAATCGACGATAAAAGCGCCTTTAATACACCGTATATAGTATATAACAATACGTTCGATTTCGTAATTATCTTCGTATAAGCTTTTTTCGACCGTAACTATATTAAAAGGTTAGTTTTCGTAGCCGAAAAGATTTAGACTTTAACGTAAACGGTATAACTATATTATTGAAACGATTAAATAAATACGTTAAATAAGTGATAAATCGAATTTATATATTAAAGAATTAATTTTTACAACAATTTTAAAAGAACCGATACGTTAAAGTAACTATTTTTTAAATAGCTTATTTAATAGGTTATACTCTTTATAAAAGCGAAGATAAACTTCGTCGCCGACTTAAAATTCTATCGGTTAATATTTTTTATTGTACCGTAACTTAGCTAACGTATTTACGATATCGATCAACTCGCGGACTTTTTTTTAACGGACGTAACGAAGGACTTTTTTAACGGCGGCTTAATTTAATAATACGGAAATATTAGCTAAGATATTTAAAAGCGATAGCGGTTTAAATCTATAAATAAGTTCGTTAAAAAACGTTATAATAAAGGTTAAATATACGTTATTTAAATTATATTAAAGTATTAATAGTATTTCGACTTAAAATATATTTAACGCTATAAAGTAATAAAATTATATTATTATTTTTATTATTTAATTTTTACGTTTTAAAATACCGTTTATTTAAAGGTAATATATTATTAAAAAGAGGAGCCTTATAAACAAAAAAATAAATATTATTTATTATAGCTTTATTATAAATTTCGAGTTGCGGTCGTTAATAATTTATTTTAAAATACTTTAATTATATAAAAAGAAAGCGCGAAAGATTACGATAGCTTAGTCTTTAACTTCGTACGTCGAATAGCTTAAAATAAATATTATTTTTTTAAAAATGTATATAAAATAATATATAAAGAGTTTAACGTTTCGCTTTTCGAAATTTATTATAAAGTAAACTTTATAAATACTTTAAAAAGACTAATAATAAAGTTTATAACTACGATATAAAAAAAACCGTTAACGTTTAAATAAGCTATATTTTTTTAAGCGGTTTTATACGAAAGGTTTAATTACGGTAATAAACGTCGTAATAATCAATAAACTTTCGTATATACTTTCTTTTTTAAAATAAAAACGCTAAAGAGCTCGACGAATATATAGACTTCGTCGAAGTAATATTTATCCTTATAAATTAATTAAAAGATAATTTTATATAATAATTTAAAAATATAAAAGCGCCGTATTTTATCGCGCTCGACGTAATATAATAAACCGTCGGTAAACTTTTACGAGTTAAAAGAAATAAAACGTCTACGTTTAATCTTTCATATCTCTTTTTACACATCGTTTAAAGCGGTATCAAAGCTTATAACATTAATTATTATAGTATTTTAAAATGCGAAGATATTTTCCGCGTTTTATTAAAAGGCTTCGTAAATACGGCGTTAAGAGAAGTCGTTATAATAGCCGTCGATAAAGCTTTAACGAAGGTCGAAGTTAAAGGTAACAATAAATTAACCTTTACGGAAGCTTTAATATACGGCGTAGTCGGCGAAAAAACGTTAATAACGTTATATTAATAGCGGCGGTTTTTAAAGGAAGTCGTCGAAAATATTAAATGCTATAGCTTAATTAAAAAATACGATTTCGTTTAAAATGTCGGTATCTTTTAATATATACAGTTTAAACTACGTCGAAAGACGAAATAATATGTTCGAAATAACGTTTATAATGTTCGAAATATAAATAAGGTTAAAGTTAAATTAAAAAAAGTAATTAACCGCGGATATTAATTTAAAGTTAGCCTTTTCAAAATCTATAATTTTAAACAATATATATTTAATTATACTATAAGTTGATTTATAGTCGTTAAATATAATTATACGATTACGGTTAAATTAATCGAAACGGCAAAGTTTAACGAATATTTATATAATAACTACGACTTTTACTTTTAAAAATAAATAGCTCTTTTTAATAATATTAATAGTTCGAAAAAGAAAAACGAAAGGGCGAACGTATTATTAAAAGATATTTTTATTTAATATAAATATACCGTAAAACGGTATATTTATATTAAAAAATAACGAGTTCGAAACCGCGCTTATAAACGTTAACTTTAAAGAAAAGGGTTTATTCGACGTTATAATAATATAAACGGATCTATTTGTATAAATAGCTTTAAAAGACGTTAAACAATTTCAATTCTTCGTTTATAAACTCGAACGTAAAGCGTTTTATAACGCGTTATCGTTAGATTTTTATAAAACTATTTTTAAAGCCTTTTTCGTTTTTACCGCGGCGGATTAATACCGTTTTATAGTTAATAAATAAACGTACTTTTATATCGTACTATAAAATACTTATATAAAAGAAGCTTATTATATCGAAATATATATTAAAGTCGTTAAAGGTTTTTAAAAACCGGATTTTTTAAAAGGCTTAAATACGGTTGTTTATATAAATTATACTTTCGCCGTCGACTTTATAACCGAATAAGCGGATAAAGAAAAAGCCGAAAAAGAATTTAAACAAAGAGATCTATAAGCGTTAATAGACGAAAAACCGTATAACGGTTTTAACGTAGTCGAAATAAACGGTCGCGGTACGGTTAAAAAAGACGATATCGTTTATATAAACTTTAACGAACGTTTTATATAGTTCGAAAATACTATTTATATACTGTTATATATACGTTAACGCGTTACGAAGCTTTATAAAAACGACGTTATTATATTTTAAACCTTTAACGTTAATAATTATTAAACGATTACGGTAAATACGTTGAATAAATAATTAATAAAAAAAATTTAAACCGTCGAAAAAAAAATATACGTAACTTTAAATAAATTAAAAGAAATCGCTTTAATCGAATAATAAATAGATATCGAAAACTGAAAGTTTATTAAAAAAGCGTAGATCGACGATAATATAGCCTTTACGTTTATTATTAACGGTACGCTAAATTATAAAAGTTAAATAAACGATAAATGCCGGTATTTTAAGCTAACTTATTTTTCTTTAAATATAAAGTTCGTTGTATTTTTTGTTTAAAAGCTTAACGTCTTCGAATTTAAAAAGGTATTTTTTAATTATTTAACGTTAATTTTATTAACCGTTAACAAAGTTAATATATATTTTATATTCTTTTAATATAAAAATTACGTTACGGTTACAAAAAATTTCTTCGTATTAACGGACTAATATTATAAAGGTATCGTGAAATATTAAGTTTTAATTATAAATTCAAATACCGAGCTTTATTATACAGAAAAAAATTGTATACGGACGTTCGATATTATAGAACGGTATTTAATAGTCTTTTCAAATTATAAAAAAGGGACCGTATTCGTCGTCGCTATAAGCGTTGTCGTCGTTAACGGTGTCGTCGTTTAACGTAGTAAACGGTTATAAATAAAACGAATTAAAAGATTAATTCGCTTAATAGAAAAATATTTAATAGCCGTCGCGTATAGCGTTTTTTATTTAAATAAAAAAGTTTTAAATTATAAATTTTACGTCGGTTTCATCGAATTTATTATTAAACTATTAAAATAAAAGTATTATAACTTTAAAAAATAACGTATTAATTATTTTATTTTCGAAAGCTTCGTTAATAAAGCGTTTAAACTATTAACTTTGATTAATTAATAAAGAATTTTATAAAACGTTATAAATAAAAATTATATTATAAAAT
>AZHD01000040.1:6216-17218 GCA_001636815.1 Niveomyces insectorum RCEF 264 | reverse complement strand
AAATAATATAATTTTTATATTTATTAATAAAAATATTAATTAAAATTTATTCTACTTACCGACTATATCCAGTATACTTTACGAGATACCCGTAATATTATTTTAGTTTCTGTGTTTTATTATAATTACAAAATTCTTTTTAAGGATTTTTTAATTTAATGTATTTATTAACGATATTTTATAAAGTTTTAATAATTATTTAAATATATACTTCAAGCTTATTTATTATAAAAAGCTCGTTAACGTTATTTAATAGTATTATTACGAAATTCTTTATAAGGTTAACGTTAAAGTTTTTTTAATTTTATTTAAAAAAATTTATTAAGGGAGGTAAGTTAATAAAGATATTTCTTATTAATAACATATAATTTAATCCGACGAAAGTTAACGGGTTAGGGCTTTAAACGAAAAATCCTTATAATACCTATACGAGATTTATAATTAAGTTATAGTATTTATAATTTAACTATATTATTATACTTTAAAAAGTTAATAGTATAAAGTTAATACGATATAATTTAAAGAAATATATTTATATATAGTAATAACTTATTGTATCGGTTTTATATAAGGTAATATATATTAAAATCTTTTAATATAAGGTAACAACCTCGTTATAAAGTTATGTTGATTTTCTTAAACGGGTTATTTTATATAAAAAAGTTTGGATTTAATAAATAAATTAATTAAATAGTTATTTACGGTTAATATAGGGGTCGTAGTATAATTACGTATTAATTTTCTCTTACTTAATACGATCACGTTACGAGTCTTTAACGTTAGTATATAAAGATTATTATACGGCCGGGGGCGAGGATAAAAAGGTAAAACATAAATAAGAGTAATTATAACTATTTATATAAGGTGAGATATAATTTTTATATAATTATAATATCTAGTTCGTTATAATCTTATAACGTTATTTTTATATTATTTTTATTTCAATTAATATTTTATTAAATTACCGTAATTATAATTATACTTTTTATAAAGCCGGTATCGTTATCATTAATTAATATAAGTTATTAAATATTTAATTATCGGTATAATTTTGTAACAATATAACGTTAAACGTTAATTATTATAAAAGAGAGAAGAATAAGTTTATAATATTTAAGTTTATAATATTATAAGGTACTGTAGGTTTTAGAGGTCTTTCTTAACGGTTAAAGCTAATATTAATAGTTAAAAGTAGGGGATATAATTTTTTTAAGGTAGGTTATTCGTAGTATAATTATAGGTTAACGTAGTTATTATTACGTAAAATATACGCGGTTTATTTTCTAATTACGGTTACTGTTAAATATTTTAAGTCTTATACCAGGTAATTCCCGCGGTAATTAATATAGACTCGGTATGGTATCGTTAAAGATAAAGTATATATACTATCTTTTAAGTATACCGGTCTTATATAAAAACCGTAATAGGCTTACTTTATATAAAATTTAAATAAGTACTTCAAAAAGTAATAGTTATAATATCTTATATTTTATACTACCGCTGTAAATAGTTTGTAATAAAAAAACTACGACTTTTAAACGAGGCCTTGATCGTAAAATTTTTATATTACATTAATAATTTTTATAATATATAAATTATATAGTCGTAATATCGCCTCGTTTATATAAGGTGTAACTAGTATATTTTTAATTAAAATTAAAAAGGTTTTTAATTTAAGTTTTATAAATTTATTATAGGTTTTAATAATTTAAAACGTATTAAATACGTAACGCGCGGCCGGTTATTAAAAACGGATAATAATATTACCGTTTAATAATTAACGTATCCTAACTATATTACTTTAAGGGCTTATAAGTACGTTAATAACTTCTTTAATTTTTTAATAATTATATATTAAAAAGAACATAGTTTTTCCCGTATAAGTCCTAAGTTTATAACTTTTTTTTTAAGTTAGTTATAACTTAAGTGAGTATTTAGGTTAAGGTTTAAGCATTAAAAGGTAGGTTATTAATTTAAAGACTACTTTAAGTTTTAAACGTATTATAATAATCGGCTATATCGCCGTAATAATATTATACATTATAACGTAAACTTCGTTTGTTTTATCTAAAAGGATATACTTTTCGATTCTGGTATTAATAAAGATTCTATTTTAATAACGATTAATAAAAGTTACGGTATCGTTACGAAGGTTAATTAATTAACCTTCGGTCGGTACGTAATAAGAAGCGTTAAGGCTACTTTCTTTTTTGCGTACACGATACGTGTTACCGGCGTTAATATACGTTATTACGGTGAGGGATTAACAATTAATTAACGGTAAATTATTAATATTTTTAATAATACGTACGTCGTTATAATACTATACGTTTATTTTAGGCTTTTAAATTAAATAATTTAATTTAATTTAATTTAATTTAATTACTAATAAGCTAATAAACTATATATTTTAATAATATTTAACGGCCGGTAATATAACCTATAAAACTTTAAAAGGAAAACTTAGTCTGGTAAAGCTCGTAAAATCGTAGCGCGTTACGGTAGTTAACGGTATTTGTTAGTCTAATAAAGTATAAGTGGTAACTTTATTATTAACGGTAGTATTACGTACTATATTATACGTTAACGATTTAATAGAGCACCTTAACGGGTAAGTGACCCCCCCTACTTACGATACACTAAAAAAGCTAAAAAAATACGTATACTACTAAAAAGCTAACAACTTCGCCACGTTGTAAGTAATGTAAAAACAAGTCGATTAATTTTACACTTTCTAATTTGTTTTATTATAATAAAATACACGAATATACTAAAAATCATGTATAATAAGTAATTAATACGCTTATTACCGGAGTCTCTTTTTAAAACGCGTTACGCGAATTCGGTGTACTAGTTACTACACTTCAACACCGAAAAAACGGCGCCCTGCCACGAAATTAAGTATTCAAAAGCTAGTAAAGGTTTACGGCGGTCTAAGAGAAGTAGTTAGCCGACTGGATTTACACTTAGGGCGCGTTAAGGCTGCCTCCGGGGTATATACACGTAAAGGTTATGGCTACCAGCTTTTTATAACGGGCTAGAGACAATAAACCGCTCGAAAAAAACTAGTTAGAAGGGTTTTTACGTTGTAACCCTTCGATTAAAGTTTAAAAGAGTAAGTTTATTAAATTTAAGTGTTTTAACGGCGCTAGGATTAACGTTATTAAAACTTAGTTTCGGCGCTTAAATATCCTCGAAATAAGAGATATTTTACTACAAAATAAGTGGAATATAAACGAAACGGGCTTTAAAGACGGCGAAGGAGACGTCTTTTAAGTTTTTAAGACTAGAAATAAACTAAAAATAAGAAAAAAAAAAGTAGAAAAACGCGCTTAAACTACGATAGTTAAATACGTTTCGGTAATTAATATATCGATCATTCCTTTAATTATTTTTAAAGGAAAAAGTATATAATAATAATGGTTCTTATTGTTTATAGATTAATTCAAAGGTTAATAATTTATAATAATAGATAACGGTTAAAGTATTAACGAAACTAGGCTAGAGTAGTTAAAAAAAGTATTTATACCATCTATAAAGCCGGAGCGATCTTTTAAGGTTAGACTTTTTACTACGCGTAATCTGACCACGGTAAGACTTTAGTCGCCGTTAGCGATCGGAATACGGGATATCACGAAGAAGTCATCTAATAACCGTTATATCGATAAAGGCGAATATAACTTTATAATACGTATAGTTATAATGATAATAAATATATATATTCTTAATTAAAAGAAAAAAGATAGAAAATAAGAGGGATCAAGAGTTTAAATAAAAAAGCGGTAAGGCTTTATAATACATACCTAAGGTAGCGAATACGCTAGTACGTATATAAGCGTATATACGTACGTATTAAGAGCCTTACCCTCTGTATATAAATACGTATACGTATAAGCGTAATAAGCCCAAATTCGAAGTTTATTAATATTCTAAATATTTAAAGGGTATAAAATACGATAGTATAAAAGGCGATATTAATACTAGAAAAAGCTAAGAAAATAAAGATTCTAATAAATTAAATAATAATTAATCTAGTTATATTATTATTTTATAATTTATTTTTAAAGTTATTAACTTTTTAGTAGTATAAGTGTTTCTTTAACTTTTTTAGTATATCGTAAGTGGTTATATATCGTAAGTAGGGGGGGTCACTTATTAATCGACTTATCGATTACATAAAGAGGTAAGCCGCTAAGTAAGAATAAGTAATACTTTATACCACGTATATTCCGACCACAGTAAGGCTTTAACCGCCGTTAACGATCGGAATATGAAAATAACACTAAAAACTTACGGAATTATAGTACAAGAATACAATAAATACGGATTCGTATACTATAGTCTATATAATAAAGAGTGTATATTAGTATTTTTATAAAAAAGAGAGAAAAAAGGAAGAAATTTTAATAAGAAAGAAAAGGGGGAAATGGTTATATAAATAAGCGTTAAACTAGGCCGTATAAGGGTTACGGCCTAGTATACTACGTACGGTATACGTACACTATAAGGCGGTATACGTATACGCGTAATAAGTACTCGGGGGTAAGGGAAAAAGAGTACCAACCTAGTACGGGATCCAGGGGGTTTAGGCAGATACGTATACGGAGTAATATATTAATAAGTTTATACGGTAAAAAGGAAAAATTAAGTAAGATTAAAAAGAAAAATAAAGTAATTTAAATTAAAATAATAAAAATAAACAGTAATAAAGAAAAATTAACGGATATAAAAGAAAATATAATAAGGTACGGAAAAAAATAATAAAAAGAAAGGTAAAATAATACGGAAAAAAATACGGTAAATATGAAAAAACTTGCTGGAATAAAAGGACGAAAAAGGAAAAGAAAAAAATAAAAGTATTAAAAGGGTTTAGAGTTAAGTTATACGATACCGTTAAAAGGTTTTATCCTACTTTAACTATAAATTAAAGGGTACGTTAACGCCGTCGGTACGCGTTTTTTAAATAAAAAAGGTCGCGGGCGCCGGGCTTAAACGTTTCGCGGCCAGGGACGGTAGGTAGACGGAGGAGCGGTTAAGCGTACGCGGGGCGCGGTTCGTCGTCGGGCGAGGCGACGGGCCGGTTAATAAAACTTTACGGGGCGGGGTAGATGCGATAATCAGCTAGTCGAAGCGTTCATTTAAATTAACGAAAGCGTTCATTATTATATTAGTAGTAATTTTAATAAACTATTTTACCGTTTTCGCCGTAACTACCTTAACCGTAAATTACGCGACTTTCTTGTCCGCGGTATTAACCGACGTTATTAAGGCTTTAAGCTTTTATTTAAATATTTTAAAATACGATACAGTAACGTTAACGGGCGTCTTTAACGGGAAAAGAAGAATATACCTTTTCGTATAATTAAAATAAAGCGTAAAGACCGTTAATAAATATATATATTCTAGGTTAATAAAACGTACTACGAGCAATTAAACACGCGTTAACCGTCGGAGCGGCTTTATAATAAATATATACCGTACTTTTTTAAATTATTAACGGTACTACGAAGTCGGTTTATAAATACCGTTTAAGAAAGTAGCTAACCGTTTTTAACGATCTTTTTAATATATTATAAAACCTTTATAAATAATAGGTCGTCGTTTAAGATTTTATCGAAGTAGTAACGTATACGAACTACGATCTCGCCGGGGTATAACCCGGGCTTTTAAATATTGGCGGCTTTATTAACCGTGAGCGTAACGGTATTTAATAAGGCGAATTAACCGGTATTAATTTGTATTTTATCCTTTGTTTTAAAAAGCGGTAACGTAGTAACCGACGCGAGGAATTAATATATATATTTATTAACCTATTTAAATTATTTAAAAAAGAGTATACTATAACTACGGTTATTTTATTTCTTAATAACAGTCTTAGAACGTCGTTCGTTTAACGAAAGTCGTATAATTAAACGTTTTTCGTAATATTTAGAGTAATACGGGCTTTAATTAATATAGTTAGCTTTTTATATATAACGGTCGGGGTAACGGGTTTAATAAAGTATACCGTAACGTAACTTTCGGTATTCTTTATATTATTAGGTATAACGCGTTCGCCGTTATTATTTTCTTCATCTTTATCGTCTTCGTTGTTAACGTCTTCGTTAATACCGTTTTCTTTATCTTTATCGTTGTTTTTATTATATAATATAGTATTAATTTTAACGTTACGGGCGGCCTTTAAGCCGCCCACCTCCCTAAGAGTATATAACGGGTAATGGCGGGTGTATAAGGCCCCCCTTACCGGACTTAGTCTTTATAGATACCCGAATGGGTAGGTCCTACCGTAGGCCGTACCCTCCGGCTAGTACGGTACTCGGTTATAATTATTCTATTTATTTATAATATATAGTATACTATTAATATATTTAAATTTAGCGGTTTAATAGGTTTACTAAAAGGATATATCTTTAAAAATAAAAGAAATGTAAGAAGGCTACCTACTTAAGGCGCGGTAGTTATAAAATATAAAAGAAATATAGTTAGATTATAGTAAAAAGTAAGAAGAAAACCTCGGCGTTCGGCCGGGGTATCCGGAACTAGCTAAAGGTTTACTTACCGGGTTTACTAATTCCACCGTTATCGACGCGGCCGGTAATAAATAAGGTACTTTAAGGCGGTGACCTCGTTATAAAAGTACTCTATTTACACGTTAACGTTTAAGTAAAAGCGGTTATAATACTAAGTGAAGTCTCCGTAACTTATACGTTATACGAGTAACGTATAAAAGGACTTTCGTAATAGTTTAAATTTTAATAATTCTTTAAAAGAGTAATTAAGGCTTTAATTAGTATACGTCTCCGAAAGCTTACCTTTATCCGTATTTAACGTAATCTTTAATTAACTCGTCAGCGCGGTCGTTACTAGGTATATCTTAATAACCCGAGTATTAAATAGTAATAATAGAGTATAACTTTATAAGGTTATAAATAGTTAGAAACGCTTATTAAAACGTATTTAACGCTTTACCTCGGATATATTAAATAACGGATATATTATCGATATATAGTTAAATATAACCGGTGCCGGTAATACGGTAAAGGGTGATAACGGCCTATACACCTTAAAACGTTTTAACAGTTTTTACATTAAAAACGTAAGTTTAATTATATAATTAAGCCCCGCTTATAATTAGTTTTTACTATTATTATTATACCGTATAATTATAACCGACGAACCGTTAATTACCGTTAAGGCTTACTTTTATATATTCTAACCCGTCAGAGTATATAAAGTAATCTCTTGGCGGCCGGGCTACTTCCTATATTAAAAAAGCCTACGCGGCGTACTTTTTTAAGACTTACCTTGTAAAGTCTTTCCGGTAATTTAAAGAGTAATATAAGGTTATAAGTTAAATCTAAAAGAAGTTAAAAAGGCTCTCGGTTAAAAGTTATACTTACGTACGTTTACGTAAGAGTTAGCCGTAACCTCGGCCGTGTACGTTTTAAAGGATCGCCATTTACCGTATTAAAAGGTATTTAACGTCGACGGTACGGATACGGAAGTACTTAACGGTATTTTACTTACTTTAAAGTTAGCTCGCCCGACGGAAGTTCCGCGTTCCGGATAAAGGTAGTATTAAAGGTAGTCTATTAAATTAAAAAGATTACCCGAACAGTAATAATTACTACTTTTTAAATAACGTCGATATATTAACCTTTACGAGTAAAGATTTATAAGTTATAAACCGTACTTTAGCTCGTCGCCGGCCGTTAATATTTTATATATTAAACTTTAACTCCGTATAAAGCCGAGCTTAATACGTAAACGACGGTGGCCCGGCGAAGGGCGGCGGAGGGCGGGCCGTGGTTATAGGCCGTTAAAGACCGGAGGTAATTCGTTACCTTCGTCTTTTTAATAGCTCGCTTTAATACGTAACGGTAAAAGTTAAAAAGTTTATTTTAATATACATTTAATTAACGTATACCGGGTAACGGGTAATCGTTGTTTTTTTAAAGGAATCGGGTTAATCGTAAAGTTGATAACTTTTAATATCGGGTTTTTTTTATAACGTTTACGGATAATATATAATATCTTATATTTTTTTTAAAATAAAAAGAATCTTATACTTCCTTCTCTACCGTATAATATCTTATAAGTTTTATTAAAGTATTATAATATTTTTATATAATAAAGGTAAGGTTTAATAAATAAAAACGTCTTTAACGTAACCGATACGTAGTAACGGGTTTTACCGGAATAGTTTTACTACATATAAAATAAATAAAACTAACGAAAGCGGTAAGTTTTATAATATACTATACCGCGTATAAATAAAGTCCGTCCGTATATCGTTTAATCTAACCCGGATACATTTATCCGTTAAAAAACTTTTAATTAACCGGAGATATAACGAAGACTAGCCGTTTATCCGTATACATACGAAAAGGCGGTTTGGTAATACCGCGTCGAACGCCCTTCATATATTTATAATAATTACGGTAATTTCGTAATTACGGGTTAAAGAGGCTTTGATATCGTATCCGAGGGCTGTAAGAAGGTCGGTCGTCGATTAACGGGGTAGGGCGCCGCCGTATCAAAGGCTAAGCGTATTATAAGTAAATACTGTTTATACAATTCTTTAAGTTACGAGGCGCTTTAATCCTTTAATTACGTAAAAGATTAAAGTTATAAACCGTTAAAAGTACGGTAACGATAGGTTCTTTTTACTTATTTTCGGAAGTATAACGACTTTAACCTTTTTTTAAATATAGAAAAAGTAATTATAAGAGTTTGTCCCGTAAAGCTTTAACCTTATAGGTGGGCTTATATACCAATTAATTATTAATTTATAATAATAAGAACTTAAAGTGCGGTATAAGTTTATATTAACTTATTATACGGTATAAGCTTTAATCGTCGTAATACCCGTCGATAATATTACTCTAGTAGGCCTACTTATTATATCGGACCGTAACGAGAAAGTTTTTACGGAGGTCCTTTAAAATTTATATAATATAGTTTAATTTATTTATTTAAACTTATCTTTAAGCGGCGATAAAAGCGGCGATAAAAGCGGCGTAAATATATAAATAAGCCAGAGTTTACTAACTAGCGGCCCGCCCTTTTTAACGGATAATGGCCCCGGTAGTAGTAATAACTAGTTTTAAAACCTCCCGGAGTTTTAAGGCCGTTATATTAAGTTCGGCCGGTAAGAGCCGTAACTTAATAAAAGGTAGGCTTAATAGTTATATAACTATTATACCGGTAAATAAAGGGAGTCGGTATTCCGGAATACGGAAGTTTATATATACCGAAGGGCTCGGGGGGATATATAAAACGGTAATTAAAAGCGGGTAATAGTTAGCCCCTCCGTTTATCTCCGAAATTACGACGGTAATAATAAAAGGAGTATTCGAAAAAGTAAGGTCGATAATATAACCGGCTTAATATATAACTACGCCGGCCTAACCGATATAGGTTAAGTTTTATTGATATATTTAGTCGACAAAGCGGTTACCGTTATTAATTAAACGGGAGGCGGGTTTAAACTCCGGGTATTTAATACTAAAGTCGCTTTTAATAATATAAGGAATAGGGGCAGTTAAGTTAATAATATAATTAAACGTATTATAAAGATTAGGTTATCTATAAATATTAATAATAATAAGCTTATTAATTTAAATTTAAAAGATGTCCTTTAAGCCGTTAAAGGGTATTTATTATATAGTTAAACCGGACCGTTTTTTTATGTACGTAAATACCCGAAGGTGTTACGTAGCCCCGGCGTTAATATCCTATATCTAGACTAGTATATAAATATCGTAGTAGTTATTAATAATAATTCAGTTTATATTAAAAGTATAAGATTTTTATATATTAATAACGTCGATTTATTACTTATTATAAAGATCGAGAAGAGCGTTATAAGTTTACGGTCTTTTTTAAATATTAACCTAGATTACTCGGAAGCCGTTAAATATAACAACTTTAATTTAGTTGTATTTAACCCGGGTCGTATTAATTATTACGGTCCGGTAAGTTAAAAGTTTTTTAATATAACTTCATTTAAGTTATAATATTTAAACTATTATTAACGGGGCGCCCATTTTATAACCCGCCGGGGGGACGTATTATAATTATAATTATAACCCCGCTCTTTACGGACCGGTCGACTATTTAACTTACTCCGGGACTTAGTTTAATTACAGACTTTTTTCCGTACTACGGGTATAGAGGTAGGCTCAATATTTATCTTTTTATTGGTCTCATCGTCGGTAAAAGGGTTAGGCTAGATTCGATTCGGGGTAGTTAGTATACCGAGGGTGGTTTCGGTCGGGGCGGGGGTATATTATATACCGGGGGGGGATAAGCTTCGAGCCTAGTTATCGTTTTAACTTTAAAGGCTAAAAGGCCCGGGTATAAAGCGGTTAAAGTTAACGGTATTAATTAGAAGGATTAAAAATAAAAACTCGATAATAAACGCGTAGTATTATAACTACGCGCGTATTATTAAAAATACTAATAATTTATCGTTAATTAGTCGCTAATCCCTCGCCGCGATAACGTATACCAGCGCTGGTAACGCGTATTGCGTACGCAAAGGGAAAAGTAGCCTTAACGCTTCCCGCTACGCACCGACCGAAGGCTAACCAACTAACCTTCGTAATAATACCGCGACCTTTACCGATCGTTATTAGAATAAAATTCTTACTAATACCGGAATCAAAAAGTATATCCTTCTAGGTAAAATAAACGAAGTCTACGCAATAATACGTAATAGTATTACGGTAATATAGCTTATTATCGTAATGTGTTTAAAACTTAAAGTAGTTCTTTATATAGTTAATATCTTTAAATTAACGACCTACTTTTTAACCTACGTTTAAACCTTAACTTAAATAAATACTTACTTAGGTAATAACCAGGGTTGGGAAATTAATTCGTTAATTTTAATTTTAATTTACTAAAAAATTAAATTAACAGAAAAAAATTAATTTCAATTTAAGTTAAAATTAAATTAAAATTAATTAAATTAAATTAAAATTAATTAAATTAAATT
>AZHD01000004.1:2089035-2219155 GCA_001636815.1 Niveomyces insectorum RCEF 264 | reverse complement strand
ATTTATATTATACTTTAATTTTTTATAATATAAATAGTACCTATTACGGATAAAAGTTATTCCTATAAGAAACCCCGCGGATTACCCCGCGGCTTAGAATAAAGAAGTGGGTCTCGGACTTAAGGCGGAATCCACCCAGATTTTATAACTATTCTTATTATATATATCGGGCACCGCCTACTCTTATAAAATAAAAGAAGGGTAAGAGTTAGTTTTAATAATACTTACTCTTTACGATTAATAATTAAGTTATATTCTTATATTATTCTACCCTTACTTATAAAACCCTTTAATACCTTTAAAGTTTATTAAAGCTTTTTTTTTAATATTTAAATTAAAATTAAAAGGACCCTTTATTTAAATTAAAAAATTTAAAAAAGTACTTATTATAAGTACCGTTTTAAAGGTTATTAAAGTTTTAAAAATAAATTAACTTTTATTATAAAAGTAAGAGGCTTTAAAAGGGTAAAATAAAAAGTTTAAATAAGTTATAAAGGTTATAGACCGTTAAAAGCGTTAAAAGGCCGTCTTTATCGTCGTATAACGGTAGTATTAATTATAAGCGGTATAAGCGGTATAACGTTTAAAAAGGAGGGCTCGGAAACCGTTATAAACGTAACTAACGGTATTAAAGGCTATTAAGAGGTTTAGTAAGTAAGGGTAGAATAATATAGGAATATAGCCTAATTTTTAATCGTAAAAAGTAAGTATTATTAAGACTAACTCTTACCCTTCTTTTATTTTAAAGAGGTAAGCGGTGCTCGATATATATAATAGGAATAGCTATAAAATCTAGGTGGATTCCGTTTTAGGTCTAAAATCCACTTCTTTATCCTAAGCCGCGGGGTAATCCGCGGGGTTTCCTATAGGAATAACCTTTATCCGTAATAATTATCCCTCCTTCTACGCGTACAGTCCCCGGCGCGCGTTAAACGAGAAGATAAAAAAGTTAAGAAAGAGTAAAAGTAGAAAGAAAATAAAGGAAAAAAAGAAACTCTTTAAGGAATAAAGAAAAGATAAGAAAAACCTTATTTTTAAAAATAAAATAAAAAACCCTTTAAAAAATAAAAAATTTAATCACTTTATCGCGTCGGATTTAAAGGGGAATTTAAAGGGATCCCGTAATATTAGTAAGTAGAAGTAGTATATTAAGAATTATAAAAGAACGCGCGTAGGTTAAAAAAAAAAGCGATTATAAAGTAGTTAACGTATAAAAAACGCGTTATCTTTTAAAGAAAGATAGAAAAAAGAAAGTAATAAACTCTTTTAATTCCGGTAACTTTTAGGTAAAAAATAACTTATAGAGAAGAGTAAACTTTATTAACGTATCCGGTAACCCTTTTTATTAATAAAAGTATCGTAAGATTCTTTAAAGAAATTATTTTATTTATCTTACCGATAAAAGTAAATAAATTTAACGATAAATATTAAGAAAATTAAATATAATATTAATATTAGTTTATAGTCCGTTTATATATATATTAACTTTATTTTTATCGTTTATCGCTTTTTCCGTATCCGATAAAAGTTTATTTATCGTTTTAATAATAACGGGTTTTATTTAATAATAAAAACCTATAAAAGAACGCGTAGTATTATTTATTTATAAAACGACGTAAATCCGCTTAAATCTTATTAAAAATTTTCCTCTTTTTTTTTATTTTAACCTTACTTATTTCTCGGAAAGAATTATTAAATTTTCTTAATTTTTTCTTATTAATTTCCGCTTATTTTCTTTTACGTAATATTATTATCCTTTATTACTTCTCTCTTTTTTCTTATTTAATTATAATAAGTTTCTTACGAGATTCTCGGTAAAATATAAAATTAAGTAAAAGCGGGAATTATAAAAGAATTTAATATTAATAATTATTATTTAAAATATACCTTCTTTTTACGATAATCTTTTTATTAACCTATAAAGCTTAAAGAAAAAAAAGAATAAAAAAAGGAATAAAAGTAAAAATAAAGATAAAGTAATAAGTTAGTATTTTAACCTTATTCCCGCGGCCACTTCGGCGGCCCTTTTACCGGTACTTCCCCTACTTACGTTATAACCTTTATACCCCCTGTTTATTCTTATTAATATCCCGGCCGTATTTACTTTTAAGCGGAAACGCGCGTTATTAACGGGCGGCGGTAACGATAACGACGAAAACGTTAATTAAACGGTTAATAATAATAATAATAATAATAATAAACGCCGTAAGGCGGCGGCCGCTTTAAACGGTTAAAAGAAATTTATTAAAACTTTAATAGTTTTTATATTACCCCCGCCGGTCCGTAAAGGCTCCGTCGTCGCCGCGTAAAGCGACGACGACGATACGATAAGTAATAGTAATAATAGTAATAATAATAGTAATAAAAGCTTTTATATAAAGCTTTTATTATTACGTACTTTCCCACTACGCCACTACGGTAAAAAGCTTATACTCCGAAACTTACGTAACAAAGTAACGTAGAAAGCTTATAAAGTTTTCGTACGCGTAACAAGTGCTACGGGTATACGAAAACACTACACCGTCCCGGTGTATTAAGGTGGCTTTCGGAGGGAGCTCCTCCTAGTTTCGTATCGCCCGAATAAACGGACCTTCGTAGCTTTTTAATACGAAGTGTAACACTAAGCTTACCGTGGCGCTAACGCGGAAAAGGTAATCTATACTATAGCCGAAAGCACGTGACGGCGGAGACGGCCGTTACATGTCGGACTTACGTAGTTTACACTACCCTTTTTTTTTTCTTATTCCGGAGGAGAATCGAACTTACGACCTTTTAACTAAAACTACCAAGTTACTACCAGTTGTTACGCACTTTCCTACTACGCTACTACGGTAAAAAGCTTATGCTCCGAAACTTACGTAACGAAGTAACGTAGAAAGCTTATAAAGTTTTCGTATACGTAATATTTATAAAACCTTTAACGTTTCTTTACGAACCGGCTTTAAGGCCTATTAGTATAAAATATACTAATAAGACTTATAAGTCCGGCCTTTATTAACCCGTAAATTTTTTTTTCCTATTATTTTATTTATCGGTTTTTCCGGTTATTAATATAGCTAAATTTTATTTAGATTTATAAGTTAATAGTAAAGGATTATATCTTTTTATTATACGGCGCCGCCGCGATAAAGGAGTTATATTTAAAGCCGTTAATAACGTACCCCGAACGTTAAGCTTTTATTCGGCGCGTTATACTCCGATTAATAAAGTTTATCGTCTACGTTATATACGAATATAGTAAGACATTCGGTCTTTCGGAGTCGACGTAAAACTTACCGGTAAGTCTTTATAATCCCGTAATATATTAAACTTTTATAAAATTAATATAAACATAAGCTCGTCGCGTTTATTAAGCGTTAATTTCAACCGTCCGGGGGGCGTTACGCGCTAGCAGCGTACCTCCGAGGGCTCCGGTATTACTACGGCTAGAGTCCGACGACCTATTTTATATCCGTCTTCGGACGGGTATAAAGCGGATGGCGGCCGGGCTCCGTAAAACACTTACCGGGTACGTAAATAAGGAGAAATTTCTTATAAATACGTCCTCGGGGCCTATATAAAAATCCGGTCGGAAATTAAGTAATATCTCGTTAAGTAATATACTAGTGGTTTCGTTAATTATATTATTATACGTAAATTCCGTAATTTAGAGTAGTATTAATTAATTATCCTAAAGTTTATTAATAAAAGTATAAAGGTATTATTTTAAGGTTTAATTTAATCTCTCTATTTATCTATCCGTCTAGGGGTAAAAAGCCGTTAAAAGTTTAAAGCGAATTAAAAGGTTACGGTAAACTTTAGCCTAGTATTTACTAGTAAAAATCGGACCGCGATTTGAAACGATTCTTTTTAATAAATTAAACTTTAATTAGACTTTATTATATAAAAGCGATACTAATTCGGACGTAGTGATCGTTGTCGTCGTAAGGATAAAGATAATTATTTTAATTAGTCTATCGACTATTATAAGAATAACGTTAAGCTTTTAAATCCCGTCGAAAACCGGTAGGAGTCCGGTAATAAAGTTTATCGTAATCTTTTATTAAAGTAGCTTGGGAATTAATAAGGGTTTTAACTATCCGAACGGTCGATACCTTTTTAGTTTAATTACTTAGTATACTTTATAATAATTTATATATTTATAAATATCCGTAGATATTCTTTTTTAATAAAATTTCTTTTAGATTAAACTTAACGTCCGTTTCCGTTTATAATAGTCCGCGAAGGGGTTATTATAATACCGTTTAAAAATCTTTTATTTTATTATATTGTTAATAAAGACGACGGTTCGTCCTCGTTAAAGTAAAAGATCTTCTTTTATTACTTAATTTTTTTTAAAAGCGGGATTATCGTTACGGATTATCTCGATAATCCGTCGGTATTTTAAGTCGTTTTTTTAACTTTTAACTACCACCGTTATTAACGGCCGCGACTCTTTAAAATCTATAAAAAGTATATCCGTAAATATTACTTTTATTATTATAATTAAAATTAACCGTTTTATAATTATAAATCCCGGGTCTTTAAATATTATTATACTTATATTTACTATTTATCCTTCGGTGTTAAACGGCTCGCCCTTTAAAGGAATTTTTAAAGTAATCTTAACCCCGTAAAGGTTGTTACTTTAACCCCTCTTAATAATAATAATTACCCGAGCTACTAGTTAGGGTAGACCGTCGTTTACCGGCTTCCCGTCGGAATCTTACCTAAATTTTATATTAATTAACTTTTTTTATAATTTAAAATGGTAATCCGTCGGGTCTTAATCCCCTTTATAATCTAGTCGACGCGATAGCTTATTAACTAAGTTTTTCAAACTAGAACGATAAAGGATTTCGAACTCGAATAACGCGAAGTATATATATTAACGTACTTAACGGTTACTTAACTTTATTTACGTTACGAAAGTCTTTAAATTCGTATAATTCGATAAAATCTTTACCTTTGAAGTAACTCCTTTTAAATATTACCTTTATTCTTTAAAAGAGTATACAATTATTATTAGCTTTTAATCGGGAGTTTTATAATATAACTCGACGCTTTTAAACTTCCGAGATTAAAAAGTTATAAAATATTACCGGTTATTTTTTAATAACTACGATAAAATCCTTATTATTATAAAAGCGGACGTATCCGTTTTAACTTTAATAAGTTTCGTTAAATTATAATAACGTAAAAGCGGTACGTATAAAAAAGAGTCGCGTAACTTTTAAAAAGCTTACTTTTTTAACGGGCCTATAAAAGTATTATTAGGTTTTTTACTATTTTTTAATCCGACTAGCTAGTCCGTTAATAGCCGCGCCTTTTAGATATAATAATAAATAAACCGTCGATAGAAGTTATAAAAACCGAAAAATACTTATATATTATAAAAGGTAATAAGTATCTCTTATCTCGAAATAGTTTTAACCCGTTTAAGATTTATAAAGACTTTTTTAAAAGTTAAAACGAATTTTAAAAATTTAATCTTTTTACGGTAAAACTAGTATTTTCCTTCGTTTATAAATAGTTTTACCTCCTTTAAACGGTTAAAGACTTATCGTAAATAATCTATATGTTTATCTTTTAACTTAAAGAAAATAAGTACGTTATTAAAGTACGTAATATAAAAAACGTTAAGGAGTCCTTAAAGAGTTTAGTAGATATAACTTTAGAAAGTAATTAAAGCGTTAATTAAGTTAAACGGTAAGACTAAGTACTTATAATAATTATAACGAGTACGAAACGTTATTTTCTATTTTTAAATATAAATACGGTAATAAGTATCTTTAATATCGATCTTTAAAAAGATTTTAAATCCTTAGATCTTATTTAAGATTTTAAAGATTAGGGGTAAAAAGTACTAGTTTTTTACCGTAATTCGATTAAAACCCTAGTAATCTATATAAAATCGGAGAGAGTTATCCTTCTTAAGGATAAATAAAATAAAAGCTTTAATCGGGCTTTTAAACTCTCGAATTTAACCCTTTTTTCGTACTTTTAAGAGATATTCTCGAAGAGCTTTAAACTTACGCGGTGAAAACGGATAGATAATATTATACGGAGGTTAAATACTTAAAATAAGTTTAATTATATAGTCTACTCCTTGATATAAAGGGAGAGACGCCGCGCCTTTAAGCGAGAAAACGTCCTTAAAATCTTAAACTTTAATAAGAATTTTACCAGATTTTATCGAGGCGTTAAATTTATCCGTTTTATAGTTTAATTTATCGTCTTCGTTCGGTAAAGTTAAGTATTTAACTACTATTAACGTAAAAAGTATAACCGTATTAAACGTATATTTAACGAATTTTTACGGAGTATTAATTTAAATCTTACTAATATTTAATCCGTACGTTTATCTTCGTATACCTATATAAAGCGACATATTATAATCGATTAACGTAGGTATTCTTAATAAAATCGGGTAATTTTCCGGTACGCGGTCTACTCCGACGTAAATCTAGGAAAATTTTAGAGTAACCCTATAGTTATCGGTAAAGATTAACGGAACCCGGAATACTTTACGTTTTATAACCCGTTTGTTATAACCTTCGGTACGTACTCCTATAGTCGACGGAAAGTCGACGGCGAGCCGTAAGCGTACCGCAAGCCCCGTTCTACGTAATAGCCTATATAACGGGCGGCGTAACGGGTTAGATAACGGGACGTACCCGAGGCCAGGGCTTAAGGCCCGTAATAAAGTCATACCGGGCCTAGTACACCGTATATAAGATATCCTTTATTTAATTACCCCTTCTTTTCGTACGAATTAAAAAGGGGATAAGACTTAGTCTTATTATAAATATAGACCTACCTTCGCCCTTATATACGTACTATTAACGTAACGTATTCGCTACGCCATCGACTACCTACTCTACCAAACCCTATTACAATTCTAAGTCTTTTACCTACGGAGTACCTAGTCGAAATGGCTGGCGAGAATTCTACGACCCAAGAGCGCGTTACGCGCGCTACATCGCGGGCGGCAATAGAAGTACCAGCGACGGAAGAAGCCTTCGATCAAACGGCGGGTACTATTACGGTCGCGTCCTCGAATCTACCGGAAAATACGGAGGACGAAGTAGACGAAGTAACGGAAGCGGCGGCCGAAGATAAACGTTACGTTCTAAAGTCGACGGAGAATGAAGACGAGCCGACGGCTACTTCGGTTCTCGAAGATAAAAAAGAATAAAGGCTCGCGGTTTAGTTTATAGCCGCCCGTCGTAAAAATCGGCTACGCCGTCTAATCGCCCGCGAAATGTAAGCGGTACTCTTTCTAAACGGAGAGGTAATTCGGTTAGCGGCTATTACGTCCGCGCCGTCTACTCCCGATATAGACGAGTCTAGCGGAAAGAGTTACGATATTAAGTTTAAGCCCTTTAAATTAATATTAAAGTCTACTTTTTAAGATAAAGAATTTTAAATTAAAGAATTAGAAGTATTATTCGACGTCGTACTATAAACGTATACTTCGAAGAGGTGTAAGGTTACTATCGTATATATAAATATAAAATAAAAGCTATAAAGACGTTAGTAATAGTATATTATATTATTTAAGACGTAAGAGAAACGTAATTAGACCGAGGCCTTTTAGATAGAATTTAAAAAGTAGACGGATACTCTAAGGCCTACGGCGGGCGACCTAAGTCTATAGGCCTATAAAGTATATAGAAGGGCCCGCTAACGGTACGGCCAAGCTCCGTTTAACTTTCTTAGCTACCTTAGGTCGCTAGAAGTATAGATAGATCTATTAATAAAGAGTTTTCGAAAGGAGACCTTTTTTCTAGGGCTTATAGAGCCAATCCGAAAATTATTTAACGCGTTAATCGACACTAAGTCGGCGTCGCTTCGAGAGGTGGCCACTAAGGCCGAGAACTTCTATCTTTAGTCCGAAGGGAGAATCCAATTAAAGGGATTTCTCCAATCGCGGCCCGACGAAGGTAGGGGCACTAAAAACTCTAAGGCTTCTTTCCCGCGTAAGTCTAAACGCCGTTATTAGAAAAGCTATTAGCGAAAGCCAAAAGGCGGCTACCGGCCGCCCCGGCGAGCCGATAGCGCGAGGCCTACGGACCGACCATTATTAAAAATAACGTACTATAAGTATTATAGAAAGGGGCACTATTCGAACGACTATCGAAATAATCCTAAAGTATAAAGTACGTCGGTAGAGGTTAGAGAGTCAACCCTATCGTTAAAAAACTAGATAGCCTTCGCCCTAGTCTTAACGGCGAGGAGCTATACGTTAAAATCGGGACGCGGCGTTATATTACGGTAATGTACTACGGGTAAGTCGACGTCGAGTCGACGATTAATCTCGATACGGAAGTAGAAATAGATATCGTTAGCGTTTAATTCGCTAGACGTATATAGCTTTATAAAGCTAAACACTCCGGCTTAATATTCGGATTAGCTAATCTATAAACGATAAGATCCTACGGCGTATAGGAAGTCCCGTTTATATTAATAGACTTCCGCGGTCGGTTAAAGAAGGCGACTCGCTAATATATCGCGGTCGATAGGCCAAAGGTACTAGGTATTAGCCTAGTTTTATTAGTAGTAACCGGGCTTAATACTTTAAATATTAATATACCCGTACGAGCCTAGTAGCGCTTTACCCATAGCGATCAAGAGTTATAAATTAAATCCGCTAGAAAGTTCGCGAAGACTACTCGTAATAAGGTTATAATGTTTACGGTATTCGTTTATACGATGCCGCCTCGGAGATTAGAGTCTAATAGAAAAGATAATCTCCTCTCCGCTAACGAGGCGCTAGAGAGTCGTTAGGGAGCCGAGCTTCCTTCCGAGCTACGGGATTTTTAGGATGTATTCGATACGTCTAAGGCGACCATACTTTTAGCGCGGAAGGAGACCGACTATACTATCGATTTGGTAGAAGGGGGTTAGCCGCCGTACGGGTCTATCTATCTACTCTTTAAGCGAAAACTATCGGAACTCCGACGGTATATTGACGAAAACCTAGCGAACGGCCGTATTAGGCCGTCTAAAAGCCCTATAGGGGCTTTAATTTTATTTATATCAAAGAAGGACGGAACTCTCCGTCTATATATAAACTACCGAAGGCTTAATAAAGTTACCGTAAAGAACCGGTACGCTTTACCGTTAATTTCGAAGATTCTAGACCGGATTAATAGTATATAATTCTTTTTTAAATTAGACATTAAGGATACCTACTATCGGATCCGTATTAAAGGCGACGATAAGTAGAAGACGGCGTTTCGTACGCGGTACGGCCATTTTGAATATTTAGTATTACTCTTTAACTTAACCAACGCCCCGGCTATATTCTAGTATTATATCTATATCGCCTTTAGGGGACTGGTTAACGTTACGTATATCGCCTATATCGACGACGTATTAGTATTTTTTAAAACTAAGAAGGAATATACGCGGTACCTCTACGAAGTCTTGTCGCGTCTACGTCGGGCCTAACTATATATTAACCTAGGTAAGTGTAGCTTCTACGAAAAGGAAGTGGAATTCCTTAGCTTTATACTATCTACGGAAGGCGTTAGGATAGACGAAAGTAGAGTCGTTACCGTAACGAAGTGGCCCAAGCCAAAGTTATATAGAGAAGTCTAAGTATTCTTCGGCTTCTATAATTTTTACCGTAAATTTATCGAGAAGTATTTAGCGCTAGTAGCGCCCCTCAACGAAATGATAAAAGGAATAAAGAATAGTAAGAAGCTAGATAAAGTTACGCTATCGCCTCGCTAGCGGTAAGCCTTCGAAGCGTTAAAGTAAAAATTTCAAGAGGCGCTACTACTAAGACACTTCGATCCCGCTCGCCTACTTCGGCTCGAGACCGATATATTTAAAGAGGTAGGAGCGGGTATACTATTATAGTTAGACGACGAAGGGCGGTATTATTCTATCGCCTTTTGGTTAAGAAAATGGAAGGAGCTAGAGTTAAACTATAGTACCCTAGATTAGGAGATGATGGCCATTATAGAGAGCTTTAAGTATTGGCGCTAGTACTTAGAAGGGAGCCGATAGCGAGTCGAAGTCTTATCGGACTATACTAATTTATAGTCCTTTATAAGCCAGTAAAAACTTAACGGTCGCTAAGCGCGTTGGGTAATACTCTTAATATTATTTGATTTTGAAATTAAATACTAAACGGGTAAGCGAAATCCGGTAGACGCTTCGTCGCGTCGCCCCGACTATTGGACGTCGTAGAAGGAGCGTATCGATTAAAGCTTATTGCCCGATCTAGAGTAACGGCTAGTCTCTATTCAAAAAGTATTAATCTTAACTCTATATATAAAAAAAGGGTAAACTACGGAGGGCCTAAGGCTAAAGAACGTTAAGTCCATTTGGATTTAAGCTATCAAGGTACGAGCACCGCTAAAAAAGCGCCGGCGACGTACCCGCGGTAAAGAAGAGGGCCGACTAGTAAAGTAGTCGCCTATTTTAGAATAATTTTTCTATCGTACCCTAATATAGTCGGTGACCGTACGGGAGGATACAACGTCGGTAGAAATTAAAGAACCGCTCTAAGAAGCGCTATTGGTACTATAAGTAAGTGACTCTTTCTATATTAAGAAGAAAGACGCCGACGATACGCGGGACTTCCGCTAGCGTACTACGACAGAGGGATTATTACGATACCGACACTACGTCTACGTTCTAGAAGATACTACGCTTAGAACTGAGATTATCCGTCGGTATTACGACGATCCGTAGGCGGGATACTTTGGTAGGGTAAGAACTAGTGAAATTATTAAGAGAAAATTCTATTGGTCAACGATATAAAAGGATATTAATATATATATAGCTTCGTACCTAGTATACCAAAAAGTGTCTTTACAAAGGTATAAACCGTACGGCTAGTTGTAACTACTACTACCTCTAAAGCGTCCGTAGTAAGAGATATCTATAGATTTTATTATTGGACTATCCGTCGTATAGTACCAAGGATAGCTCGTTGATACGATCCTAATAGTAGTCGATAGATATACGAAAATACGCTTTATTCTAGTAAGTCGATAGATATACGAAGGTAATACGCTTTATTCTAGTATCTTCGTAGATTACGGCGGAGGAATTGGCCGCCGTATTTGAGCGAAAAGTCGGGATACGCTATAGGATACTAGACGGTATCGTCACCGATAGAGGAAGCGTTTTCACCTACGTATTCTAGTGAGAATTTTACGTTATTCTAATAATACGCCGGCGGCTCTCTACCATATACTATCTATAAACCGATGGCTAAACCGAGTGTATAAACTAAGTATTGGAGTACTATTTACGCGTCTTCGTTAATACCGAGTAGACCAACTAAGTACCGCTCCTTCTATAGGCGGAGTTCGCCTATAATAATATATAGAACGCCTCTATAGGAGAGACCTCTTTTCGTCTTTTAATAGAATACGATTCCCGTACTATTAATAACGTCGAGGTCGACGTATACGAAGGGGAGGTACCGGTAGTCGGTGATAGAATTTAAAAGCTATAAGAATTACGTAAGAAGGTAGCGGATTACCTATATACCGCGTAAGAGTCGTAAACGAAATACTATAATAAAAAATATAGGCCTATAGAATTTAAAGTTGGAGATTTGGTGGTACTATCTATATAGAATATACGCTTTAAGGTCCCTTAAAAGAAGCTAGTACCAAAATTTATTGGCCCGTTTAGAGTACTAGAGAAAATAGAAAAGTAGGCGTACCGATTAGTACTACCGTAGTAATACTAAAGACTATACAATGTTTTTCCGGTTACGCTACTAAAGCCGTAGCGAGTAAGAGACGCCAACGAAGCGATAGCGATACGTATACCGGACTTAGATAACGACCCCGATGAATGGAAGGTCGAGGTAGTAAAAGATAAAGCGACTCGTAAAGGAGAAGTCTACTACTTAGTTAAATGGATAGAATAGCCCGTAAAGTATAATTAATGGATGTTCGAAGAAGATATAGTAAACGCTTAAAAGGCGGTACGGGATTATCAAAAGCGTATAAAGTTAAAGGCTAAAGTAAAGAAATAGCTAAATTTAAATAAATTATCTAGCGTACACCGGTAGGGCAACGGCCTCTCCGCGACGGCGAGTCGCGTAAATAAAAAATTAAAATAGAAAATAAAGAAAACGTATATCGAAAAGGTATCTATATCTCCGCGATAAAGAATCGCGTAAATAAAGAAAATAAAAGAGAGAAACAAAGGATAGAATAAAAGAAACTACTCTAATATCGGAGTTAAATAGGCGACGCGGCGTTCGATCCGCTAGGCCGAGAGACCTTCGGCGGTAGATATAGAGCGTATATCCGTAACGAAGGTAGCTATACGCTTCGTTCAAACATCGTAGAGCCGGTCACTCGGCTCGAGGTATAAGAGTCGCGCCGCCGTATCGACGGTATTCCGGCCAGAGACGAATAGACGGTACTCGCGACCGGCTCTAGCTTCCTAAATTAACGCGTCGTAATACGCGTAGGCGACGGTACCGCTAAGGCTACTCCGAAGGCTATATAATACTTTATAACGACGTTAAATTTTAAATATAGTATTGACCAACTCTCCTCTAAGAAGGAGGAAAGTTAACGGCGCTCTATCTTCGCGTTCGAAGAACTATTCGAACTTAACGTACCGCGCTATCGAACGTAACACCGCTTAAATATTCCCGGCTATAAGAGCCGGTTAGAGCTCGTACGACCGTTTAGACGCTATATAAATAATATAACGAGACGCCGGGCCAAGTTTATAGTATAACGCTTAGTAGGCGTTGGCGCCCCGGTAGCGGCTTATAGTACGAAATATATAAATCTCGTAGGCGTAGATTTGTAGATTAATTATAATATTTAGTTTAAGGTCGTACGAAGTAGCCGAACCTTCGTCGTTATCGTTACTAGCGTTATTATCTTGGTCGTTATTACTCTAGTTATTATTATCCTCTCCGTCTTCGATATTGTTATCTTCGTTACCGTCGGTATCTCTACCGCTATCGTCGTTATCACCGCCGTCGTTAGCGTTAATGTCATTGGCGCGATAGATATCTTCGTCGACTATATCGTCTCTATTGTCGCTCTCTAGAGCGTCGACGGCGGGCCGAGTAGCTGGCTCGACTTAAATTCGCGTAGCGAAAGCCGCGGTAAAAGAACGGACGGGCCAAGCACTACCCGCTGTCCGCTTGGAGGGCGCCGTCTACTCGACGGAATGAGCGCGCTTAGAGAGACTTACCGTAGCGCGAAGACGAGTAGAAGTAGACGCGGAACTAGACGTACTAGCTATAGCTTTGATAGTAGAACGTACGGCGAGTAGTACCGTAATTTTATTCCGAATAGATATACCCGGACGTATAGAAGATCGTAACTCTATAGAGGGAGGCGTCCGAGTAAAGGGCGTACCGGTAATAGCCCGAAGGCGGGCCGCCGTCGGACTAAAAGGCCCTATAGGAGTAATAGAGACGTATCGCCGAAAAGAAGGCGTAACTAGTACCGTGGATATCGTCGTTATAGGCGTAGAAGGTGTAGCCGTAGTAGATAAAGAAGGTAGCGTACCCGGAGCCGGCGTAGAACCGCTAGCGTATCGACGACGAGCTACCGTTAGGCTAACCGCCCTAATAAATTTATTAACGGCGTATCGCTAAGTAGAAGGTATAATAGGCGTTTTAGAAGCGACCGCTATAGACGCGGACGGCGTATTCGTAGTAGCTAAAGTAGGCCGCGGCCCCGGAACCGGTACCGAGTCGCTAGCACTTCGTTAGCGATCCTCCTTACGGCGCTTACGCCGAGCTTCTTTCGAAGGCTTATCTATCTTAGTAAAAAACGAAAATCTAAATTAAGGATTAAATAATAAACTTTACTCTTAGGATATAGACTTAGGAAAACTTATAGAGACTAGAAAGGAAAAATTCTCCCTAAAGTAAAAGGGACGACCGCGTTTATATATAGGGCCGACGGCTATTCGTAGAAAAGTAAATAAATAAATAAATAAACGAAGAAAGGAGCGACCGACTCTTAAAAGACACTTATTCAATATAAGTATAAAGCGCCTATATACTGTAGGCGAGCCGTAATAAAGGTAGACACTAAAAGAGACAAAGGAGGTATAGAGTAACCGGCTAAATATAAATATATTTAGAAAAACGAAAAGCCCGTACTCCGTAAATATAGCTAGAGAGTCCAAGACGGACCGCCGACGCGTCGTCGCCGGCCGCTATACTTCTACCGTTAAATAAAGAAGTACTAGGACGTTCTCCTAATACTCCCTATAAATAGGGAGACTAGTAGAATGAATACGAACTAAGGGACCAGTTCGTTAAGGGGGGAGAATAATTGTTATAACCCTCGGTACGCACTCCTATAGTCGACGGAAAGTCGACGGCGAGCCGTAGGCGTACCGCAAGCCCCGTTCTACGTAACAGCCTATGTGACGGGCGGCGTAACGGGCTAGGTGACGGAACGTACCCGAGGCCAGGGCTTAGGGCCCGCAATAGGTAATACCGGGCTTAGTTTACCGTATATATAAGATATTTATTTAGTTACCCCTTTTTTTTATATAAATTAGGAAGGGGACAAGACTTAGTCTTATTATAAATATAGACCTATCTTCGCCCTTATATACGTGCCATTAACGTAACGTATTCGCTACGCCATCGACTACCTGCTCCACCAAACCCTATTATACCGTTAGTTTTTAATAACTCGTAATTCCGGGATAGTCTTATAGACTTTTTAAAAGTTTTATTTTCGAGTAAAAGTAGTAGAAATAACGTCGATTTTATTATTATTATTTAAGTCTATAAATACTCTTTAATAACTAGAAGTATTAAGATAACCGTAAGTGAAAAATAATCGTCTTATAGGAATTATAGGCGGGTTTAAGCTAAAATTACTTAACCCGTTTTAACTTTTCCCTTTTTTTTAACGTTTATTTCCTTTTACGCTTTAACCAACTAAATAACCGTTAGTTTTCCGGCCGTTTTCTTTATATAAACGTTTAAATAATAACTCTTTTTTTAATAATAAAAATAAGTTACCGTTCGAAGACTTAAAGGTCGTTTTAACGTTTCTATAGGTAGTCTTTCGAAACCCGAGGACTACTACTTTAAACTTTAAGGGTTTTTAAAAGAATAAAGTTACGTCTTTTACCGTTTAAATAACCGTTCTTCGCTTTAATTATTAAGAAAACTCTTTTTTTTAAAGGACGATCTTTTTATACCTTATACGTAAACGTATTTATTTTTTAAATTTTCTCCGTACATTATAAAACCTTAACCCGGGGGGAATTTAAAGTAAATCTACCTATAATTAAATTATATTAAGTTTTTTTAGTTAGTCCGAGGAAAAAACGGGTATAAGTAAACCGTGGTAAAAGTAAATTAATTTTCTTTTCGAGGGAGCGTAATATAATATTATACTTTATCGGGGATTACTTTAGATTTTATTTAACCTTAAAATACCGAGATATAATAGTAAAGTAGGTGTTTTCCGATTTTAAAGTTAAAATAATTAGTTAAATCTTGAACGTTATTTACAATTTAACAATTATTACTTATTCGTCTAGTTTTAACGCTTCTACGTATTATTCTTATTACGTTAAGTACGGAACTTTTATTAAACTTAATATTATTAAAATCCGTTACCTTTCCGGGCCGAATTTCTATAAAACGGCTTTAAATAAACGAATTATTAACGTTACTTTTTAATCGTTCCGTTATTAAAATATATAATCTTCGTAATATTTTTCGGGCGACGATAAAGTAACGTCTTTCCTTTTATCGCGCCGCGATTTTTTTTTTTTCGTTTAAGGAGGACTCGTCGTTAAAGTTTTCGTTAATATTATCTATCATGACCCTCGGTACGTATACCCATAGTCGACGGAAAGTCGACGGCGAGCCGCAGGCGTGCCGCGAGCCCCGTTCCACGTGACAGCCTATGTAACGGGCGGCGTGACGGGCTAGGTGACGGGACGCACCCGAGGCCAGGGCTCAGGGCCCGCAACAAAGTCATGCCGGGCCTAGTGCACCGCACATGGGATATCCTTTATTTAGTTGCCCCTTCTTTTCGTACGAATTAGGAAGGGGACAAGACTTAGTCTTATCATGAATACAGACCTACCTTCGCCCTCACATACGTACCATTAATGTAACGCATTCGCTACGCCATCGACTACCTACTCCGCCAAACCCTATTACAATTCTAAGTCTTCTACCCACGGAGTACCTAGTCGAAATGGCTGGCGAGAGTTCCACGACCCAAGGGCGCGTCACGCGCGCCATATCGCGGGCGGCAACAGAAGTGCCAGCGACGGAAGAAGCCTTCGACCAAACGGCGGGCACTATTACGGTCGCGTCCCCGAATCCACCGGAAAATGCGGAGGACGAAGTAGACGAAGTAACGGAAGCGGCGGCCGAAGATGAACGTTACGTCCTAGAGTCGACGGAGGATGAAGACGAGCCGACGGCCACTCCGGTTCTCGAAGATGAAGAAGAACAAAGGCTCGCGGCCCAGCTTGTAGCCGCCCGTCGCAAAAATCGGCTGCGCCGTCTAATCGCCCGCGAGACGTAAGCGGCACTCTCTCTAGACGGAGAGGTAATCCGGTCAACGGCTGTCACGCCCGCGCCGTCCACCCCTGATATAGACGAGTCTGGCGGAAAAAGCTACGACATTAAGTTTAAGCCCTCTAAGTTGATGCTAAAGTCTACCTTCTAAGACAAAGAATTCTAGATCAAAGAATTGGAAGTGTTATTCGACGTCGTACCGTAGACGTATACTTCGGAGAGGCGCAAGGTTGCCATCGTATATATAAATATGGAACAAGGGCTATAGAGACGCTAGCAACAGTATATTACATTGTTTGAGACGTAGGAAGAGCGTGATTAGGCCGAGGCCTCCTAGGTAGAGTTCAAGAAGTAAACGGACACTCTAGGGCCTACGGCGGGCGACCTAAGTCTATAGGTCTATAAAGTATATAGGAGGGCCCGCTAAAGCTAAGCCCCGTCTAACTTCCTCAGCTACCTTAGGTCGCTAGAGGTATAGATAGATCCGTTGATAGAGAGTTTCCGAAAGGAGACCTTTTTCTTAGGGCTTATAGAGCCAATCCGAAAATCACTCAGCGCGTCAATCGATACCAAGTCGGCGTCGCTTCGAGAAGTGGCCACCAAGGCCGAGAACTTCTACCTTTAGTCCGAAGGGAGAACCCAATCAAAGGGATTTCCCCAATCGCGGCCCGACGAAGGTAGGGGCACCAGGGACTTCAAGGCTTCTTTCCCGCGCAAGTCTAAGCGCCGCCATCAAAAAGCCTTTAGCGAAAGCTAGAAGGCGGCCACCGGCCGCCCCGGCGAGCCGATAGCGCGAGGCCTACGGGCCGACCATTGTTAGAAGTGACGTACTATAAGTGTCATAGAAAGGGGTACTACTCGAACGACTGCCGAAGTAATCCTAAAGTATAAAGTACGTCGATAGAGGCTAGAGAGTCAACCCTATCGTCAAAAAACTAGATGGCCCTCGCCCCAGTCCCAACGGCGAGAAGCTATACGTTAAAATCGGGACGCGGCGTCATACTACGGTAGTGTACCACGGGCAAGCCGACGTCGAGTCGACGATTAATCTCGACACGGGAGTAGAAATAGACATCGTTAACGTTTAATTCGCTAGACGTATATAGCTTCGCAAAGCCAAACACTCCGGCTTAATACTCGGATCAGCCAATCTACAAGCGATGAGATCCTACGGCGTATGGGAAGTCCCGTTTACATTGACAGACTTCCGCGGTCGGTCAAAGAAGGCGACTCGCCAATGTATCGCGGTCGATAGGCTAGAGGCACCAGGTATTAGCCCAGTTTTGTTGGCAGTAACCGGGCTTAATGCCCTGAATATTGACATACCCGCACGAGCCCAGTAGCGCTTTACCTATAGCGATCAAGAGTTACAAATTGAATCCGCTAGAAAGTTCGCGAAGACTACCCGTAATAAGGTTGTAGTGTTTGCGGTACTCGTTTATACGATGCCGCTTCGGGGACCAGAGTCTGATAGAGAGGATAATCTCCTCCCCGCTAACGAGGCGCTAGAGAGTCGTTAGAGAGCCGAGCTTCCTCCCGAGCTACGGGATTTTTAGGATGTATTCGATACGTCTAAGGCGACCATACTCCCGGCGCGGAAGGAGACCGACTATACTATCGATTTGGTAGAAGGGGGTCAGCCGCCGTACGGGTCTATCTATCTACTCTCTAAGCGAGAACTGTCGGAACTCCGGCGGTATATTGACGAAAACTTAGTGAACGGCCGTATTAGGCCGTCTAAAAGCCCTGTAGGGGCTCCAATTTTATTTATATCAAAGAAGGACGGAACTCTCCGTCTATATATAGACTACCGGGGGCTTAACAAAGTTACCGTAAAGAATCGGTACGCTTTACCGTTAATCTCGGAGATTCTAGACCGGATTAATAGTATATAATTCTTTTCCAAACTGGATATTAAGGATGTCTACTATCGGATCCGTATTAAGGGCGGCGATGAGTGGAAAACGGCGTTTCGTACGCGGTACGGCTATTTTAAATATTTGGTATTACCCTTTGGCTTAACCAACGCTCCGGCCATATTCTAATATTATATCTATATCGCCCTTAGGGGACTAGTTAACGTTACATATATCGCCTACATCGACGACGTGTTAGTATTTTCTAAGATTAGAGAAGAATATACGCGGTACCTCTACGAAGTCCTATCGCGTCTACGTCGGGCCCAACTATATACCAACCTAGGCAAGTGTAGCTTCTACGAAAAGAAAGTGGAATTCCTTGGCTTTATACTATCTACGGAAGGCGTTAGGATAGACGAAAGCAGAGTCGCTACCGTAACGAAGTGGCCCGAGCTAGAGTTATATAGAGAAGTCTAAGTGTTCCTCGGCTTCTACAATTTTTACCGTAGATTTATCGAGAAGTATTTAGCGCTGGCAGCGCCCCTCAACGAAATAATGAAAGGGATAAAGAATAGTAAGAAGCTAGATAAAGTCACGCTGTCGCCTCGCCAGCGGCAAGCCTTCGAGGCGTTGAAGCAAAAATTTCAAGAGGCGCCACTGCTAAGGCACTTCGATCCCGCTCGCCTACTTCGACTCGAGACCGATGCATCTAAAGAGGTAGGAGCGGGTGTACTATTATAGCTAGACGACGAAGGACGGTACCATCCTATCGCCTTTTGGTTAAGAAAATGGAAGGGGCTAGAGTTAAACTATAGTACCCCAGATTAGGAGATGATGGCCATTGTAGAGAGCTTCAAGCATTGACGCCAGTACTTGGAAGGGAGCCGATAGCGAGTCGAAGTCCTGTCGGACTATACTAATTTGCGGTCCTTTATAAGTTAGCAAAAACTCAACGGTCGCTAAACGCGCTAGGTGATATTCTTAATACCATTTGACTTTAAAATCAAACACTAGGCGGGCAAGCGTAACTCGGTAGACGCTCCGTCGCGCCGTCCCGACTACTGGACGTCGTAGGAGGAGCGTATCGATTAGAGCTTGTTGCCCGATCTAAAGTAACGGCTAGTCTCTATTTAAGAAGTGTTAATCCTAACCCTATATATAGGGAAAGGGCAGGCTACGGAGGGCCTAGGGCCAAAGAACGCTAAGTCCATTTGAATTTAAGCTATCAAGGTACGAGTACCGCTAAAGAAGCGCCGGCGACGTACCCGCGGCAAGGAAGAGGGCCGACTTACAAAGCAGTCGCCTATTCTAGAACAATTTTTCTATCGTACCTTGACACAGTCGGTGACCGTACGGGAGGATACAACGTCGGTAGAAATCAAAGAACCGCTCCAAGGAGCGCTGTTAGTACTACAAGTAAGTAACCTATTCTATATCAAGAAGAAAGACGCCGACGATACGCGGGATTCCCGCTAGCGCACTACGACGGAGGGATTATTGCGATACCGATACTACGTCTACGTTTTAGAAGATACTACGCTTAGAACTAAGATTATCCGTCGGTACTACGACGACCCGTAGACGGAACATTTTAGTAGGGTAAGAACCAGTGAAATTATCAAGAGAAAATTCTACTGGCCAACGATACAAAAGGATATCAATATATATATAGCTTCGTACCCAGTATACCAAAAAGTGTCTTTACGAAGGTACAAGCCGTACGGCCAGTTGTAACCACTGCCACCCCAAGCGTCCGTAGTAAAAGATATCTATAGATTTTATTATTAGACTACCCGCCGTATAGCACCAAGGATAGCTCGTTAATACGATCCTAGTAGTGGTCGATAGGTATACGAAGGTAATACGCTTTATTCCAATGTCTTCGTAGATTACGGCGGAGGAATTGGCCGCCGTATTTAAGCGAAAAGTCGGGACACGCTATAGAATATTAGACGGTATCGTCACCGACAAAGGAAGCGTTTTCACCTACGCATTCTAGCGAGAATTTTACGTTATTCTAATAATACGCCGGCGGCTCTCCACCGTACACCATCCACAAACCGATAGCCAGACCGAGCGTATAAATTAAGTGTTAGAACACTACTTACGCGCCTTCGTCAACACCGAGCAAACTAACTGGGCGTCGCTGTTGCTATAGGCGGAGTTCGTATACAATAATGTACAAAATGCCTCTATAGGAGAAACCCCTTTTCGTCTTTTAATGGGATACGATCCCCGTACTATTGATAACGTCGAGGCCGACGTATACGAAGGGGAGGTACCGGCAGTCGGTGATAGAATTCAAAAGCTATAAGAACTACGTAAGAAGGTAGCGGATCACCTACGTGCCGCGTAAGAGTCGTAAGCGAAATACTATAACAAAAAATACAAACCTATAAAATTCAAAGTTAGGGATTTGGTGGTACTATCTATATAGAATATACGCTTCAAGGTCCTTCAAAAGAAGCTAGCACCAAAATTCATTGGCCCGTTTAGAGTACTAGAGAAAATAAGAAAGTAGGCGTACCGATTAGTACTACCGTAGTAATACCAAAGACTATACAATATTTTCCCGGTTACGTTGCTAGAGCCGTAGCGAGTGAGAGACGCTAACGAAGCGATGGCGATACGTATACCGGACTTGGATGACGACCCCGATGAATAGGAGGTCGAGGTAGTAAAAGATAAAGCGACTTATAAAGGAGAAGTCTACTACTTAGTCAAATGGGTAGAATGGCCCGCAGAGTACAATCAATGGGTGCCCGAAGAAGACATAGCAAACGTCTAAGAGGCGGTACGGGATTACTAAAAGCGTATAAAGTCAAAGGCCAAAGTAAAGAAGTAGCTAAATTTAAATAAACTATCTAGCGTACACCGGCAAGGTAACGGCCTCTCCGCGACGGCGAGTCGCGTAAATAAAAATCAAAGAAATAGAAAACAAAGAGAGTACGTACCTAACGGGCGCCTACCTCTCCGCGACGGCGGGTCGCGTAAAGAACAAAGAAAATAAAGAAAAGAAACAAAGGAAATTACTCTAATATCGGAGTTAGATGGGCGACGCGGCGCTCGACCCGCTGGACCGAGAGACCTTCGGCGGTAGATATAGAGCGTATATCCGTAACGAAGGTAGCTACGCGCTCCGTCTAGATATCGTAAAGCCGGTCACCCGGCTCGAGGCGTAGAAGCCGCGCCGCCGGGTCGACGGTGTCTCGGCCCGAAGCGAGTAGGCGGCGCTCGCGACCGGCCCTAACTTCCTAAATTAGCGCGTCGTAACGCGCGTAGGCGACGGTACCGCTAGAGCTACCCCGAAGGCTATACAATACTTTATAGCGGCGCTAAATTTTGAGTATAGTATTGGCCAACTCCCTTCCAAGAAAGAGGAAAGTTGGCGGCGCTCTATCTTCGCGCTCGAAGGACTATTCGAGCTTAACGTACCGCGCTACCGAACGTAATACCGCCTAGATATTCCCGGCTATAAGAGCCGGTTAGAGTTCGTACGGCCGTTTGGACGCTATATAAATAATATAACGAGACGCCGGGCTAAGTTTATAGCGTAACGCCTAGTAGACGTTGGCGCCCCGGCAGCGGCCTACAGCACGGGATATATAGATCTCGTAGGCGTAGATTTGCGGATCAATTGCAACATTTGGTTTAGGGTCGCGCGAGGTAGCCGAGCCTTCGTCGTTATCGTTGCTAGCGTTATTGTCTTAGTCGTTGTTACCCTAGTCATTGTTGTCCTCTCCGCCTCCGACATTATTGTCCTTGTTGCCGTCGGTATCCCTGCCGCCATCGTCGTTACTACCGCCGTCGTTGGCGTTGATATCACTAGCGCGGTAGATGTCTTCGTCGACCATGTCGTCCCTGTTTCGCCCTCTGGAGCGGCGACGGCGGGCCGAGTGGCTGGCTTAACTTGAATTCGCGCGGCGAGAGCCGCGGTAGAAGAACGGACGGGCTAAGCACCACCCGCTGCCCGCTTGGGGGGCGCCGTCTACTCGGTGGGATAGGCGCGTTTAGAGAGACTTGCCGTAGCGCGAGGACGAGTAGGAGTAGGCGCGGGACCAGGCGTACTGGCCGTAGCTTTAATAGTAGGACGTACGGCGAGCAATACCGTAATTTTGTTCCGAGTAGACATATCCGGACGTATAGAAGATCGCGACCCTATAGAGGGAGGCGTCCGAACAGGGGGCGTACCGGCAATAGCCCGAAGGCGGGCCGCCGTCGGGCTAGAAGGCCCTATAGGAGTAATAGAGACGTACCGCCGAAGAGAAGGCGTAATTAGCGCCGCGGGTATCGTCGTTATAGGCGTAGAAGGTATAGCCGTAGCGGACAAAGAAGGTAGCGGGCCCGGAGCCGGCGTAGAGCCGCCAACGTATCGACGACGAGCCACCGTTGGACTAACCGCCCCAGTAAATTTATTAGCGGCGTATCGTTAAGTAGAAGGTATAATAGGCGTCCTAGAAGTGACCGCCATAGACGCGGACGGCGTATTCGCAGCAGCCAAAGCAGGCCGCGGCCTCGGGACCGGCACCGAGTCGCCAGCACTTCGTTGCTTCCTTACGGCGCTTACGCCGAGCCTCTTTCGAAGGCTTACCTATCGTAGTAAAAAACGAAAATCTAAATTAAGGATTGAATAACAAACTTTTACTCTTAAGATATAAACTTAGGAAAACTTATAGAGACAAGAAAGGAAAAATTCTCCCTAAAGTAAAGAGGACGACCGCGTTTATATATAGGGCCGACGGCTACTCGTAGAAAGTAAACAAACAAATGAATAAACGAAGGAAGAAGCGACCGGCTTCCAAAAGACACTTATTCAGTACGAGTACAAAGCGTCTACGCACCACGGGCGAGCCGCAATAAAGGCAGACACTAAAAGAGATAAAGGAGGCATAGGGTAACCGGCTAAACACAAATATGTTTAGAAAAACGAGAAGCCCGCACTCCGTAAATATAGCCAGAGAGTCTAAGACGGACCGCCGGCGCGTCGTCGCCGGCCGCCATACTTCTACCGTTGAACAAAGAAGTACTAGGACGTTCTCTTAATACTCCCCATGAATAGGGAGACTAGTAGGATGAATACGAACTGAGGGACCAGTTCGTTAAGGGGGGAGGATAATTGTTATAACCCTCGGTGCGTACACCCATAGTCGACGGAAAGTCGACAGCGAGCCGCAGGCGTACCGCGAGCCCCGTTCCACGTGACAGCCCATGTGACGGGCGGCGTGACGGGCTAGGTGACGGGACGCACCCGAGGCCAGGGCTCAGGGCCCGCAACAAAGTCATGCCGGGCCTAGTACACCGCACATGGGATATCCTTTATTTAGTTACCCCTTCTTTTCGTACGAATTAGGAAGGGGACAAGACTTAGTCTTGTTATGAATATAGACCTACCTTCGCCCTTATATACGTACCATTAATGTAACGCATTCGCTACGCCATCGACTACCTGCTCCACCAAACCCTATTACATTATCGTTAAAGTCGTCTTTTTTTAATAACGTAGCCGTACTCCGAGGCGCCTTCGTTATTTAAGGCTTGCTTACTATATTAAATTCGGGGGTTTTTTATCGGATTCCGAGTCGAATCTCGAGCTTTCTTACTTAACGTCGAACCGCTTTTAATTAAGTTAGTTATTATATTCGTACGTTTTTTCTTTCGAGTTAAGCTTCGACGGAAGATATCGAAGGTAATACGTTATTTATTATAGATACGTCGCCTTCCGTAACGGTTATTATAACGTTAAAACGGTTTAACCTTTACGGATTCTTTTAAGATTAAAGCGTTTTTAACGAGGGTTCGTTTTTCTTTTAAATTTCCTTTTAATTAAAAAGTTATACTTTTAAAATTCCTTATAATTACTTAGTTAATAAAAGAGTTAAAATTATTAAACGGTTTAATAAGTAAAGGTAAGATAATATAAGAATATAACTTAATTCTTAATCGTAAAGGGTAAGTATTATTAAAACTAACTCTTACCCTTCTTTTATTTTAAAAAGGTAGGCGGTGCCCGATATATATAAAATAAATAGCTATAGAATCTAGGTGGATTCCGCCTTAGGTCTAAGACCCACTTTTTTATCTTAGGCCGCAGGGTAATCCGCGGGGTTTCTTATAGGAATAACCTTTATCCGTAATAAAGGCGTTAAAAGAGCCTTTAAAAATTAAAGTATTAAACTAGTTAAAAACGTTAAAAAAAAGAGTAAAGTTATAATCGTATATTATAACTTTATTAACTTTTTTTTATAAAAGTAAACGTAAACTTTAATTATTTAAATAACGTAATTTTTAACTTTTATAAACTTAATATCGGAAAATTTTATTCTTTTTATAATAAAAAAGAAAAAATATATTTTTTTTAAAAAAAATAAGCTAATAACCTATAAAACCTAAAGAACTTTTTCGAAAAGTTGTTAATATTTTATTTAATAAAAAAAAAGGATATTAAAAAAAAAAGCGAAGAAAAGAAATTTATTTCTTAAAAATATAGTATCGTCAGGTTAAAAAGTAGTCCTTTTCTATAGTAAAAAGCCGTGGTACCTAATAAAAGTAATAAACGCTAAAAGCGTCGTCTTTTTTTTTCCGGCGGAGAGAGAGACGGAGTTATTACTATATAAAAATACGGTAGAAAGTACGGAATAAAAGAATAAAAATAAGTTAATAAAAAGTGGTCGTTTTTAATAAAAAATATATAAATAAATATAAAAAAAAGAGTTAATTTTATTAAAAAAGTATAAAAGTGGTTAAATTAGAATCAATTAAAAAAAAAGAAAAGAAGAAAAAAGTAAGCGTATAAATAAAGGTGGTAGAAGAGGGATAAAGTAATATAATTTATACGTTATATTATATTATACCACTTTTACGTAGAACTAGTTATTATTACTTAATTAATAAACTAGTATTAAAAGCTATTAATTAATAAATAAGTTTTAGAATAAAAAATCTTTAATAAATTACTTATAAATAATAAAAAAATTATTAGTAGTAAGATTAACTTATTATTATAATATTAATATTTATAAACGAGGGCAAAGTAACTACCGTTTTTTAAATATCTTTTTATAAAGGGCGATTCGGGGGAGCCGAGTTAAGACTCTATAACTTTAAAGATAGTCTATCTTTAAATTTTACGTCGAGCTTTACTTTAACTTTAGTAACGTTAAGCGTCCTAGGTAGTCAGTGAGTCTACCCTCTCATTTAAGGGAAAGTTAGCCGTCTAAGAGTTAAAAGCGGCCGAGGAAGAGACGGACGGTAGAGTCGACCACCGCGTTAAGACCATAGTTAGGGCTAAGCGAGGTTTAGGAAGACATATAGCGTAAAAGATTCATATAGAGGGCTACATATTAAACGCTAAGGAATAGATGGGCCAGTGTTTCTGTAAGAGTTGGGATTCATAGCACATAATTTGGTGTCGCTATAGACCGTGCCCTCCCCTTAGCACTCTTATGTTACCGGCACAGGCCAAAACTCGTGATGTTTTATCGCCGTAATGGCATTCGTATGAGTGAGCAACTTGGGGAGAAATGAACAAACTCATAAATTTTCTATGCATGACCGGCGGCTTCGTGACTGCGGGTCAATTGGGGTATGGGTGCTTTGGCTTCCACATAGAGGCGTTTGACAGACGGCATGGCCCCATGCTCTATTACCCAGAGTGCACGCCTTGAGGCTATTGACAATTGAGCAGACCACAGTCTGCCAGCGCAAGCTATGTCGATCAGCATGTCGGCAAGCAGAGAGGTATGCCTTAGCCGTACGTACTTGTAGGTTTAAGATGTTATTCAAGAACCAGAAACGAAAAACAACCGAGTTCCATCCACCGCCCTGCCACAGATGCCTGAGTCCAAGTTGACAAAGCTCATTAGTACTCCCATTCCCTATCCGCTTTTGGGAGAAACTTTTTGTACTCGTCGACAAATCTTGGGATCGATACAGCGGTGCAATAATGGTCCAGCCATTCAGGCTCAACCTCTTGAACCCATTCCAAGTCGATAAACATAATCCGGTCATCTACCAAAATGATGTTGGAGAGCCGGCCGTCGGCGTGTATGAGACCGAGCTTTTGAAGCTCCCGTACTGAAATAGCAATGCGGTCCGCAAATTCCTCCACCGTCAGGCGAGGCTTGCTCTGTCGCCTTGGAGTCGCACCAGGAAGCAGGGAGATCACTAATGCCCGCCGGCCATCACACCGTGCCTCGCCAAAGAACTCGGGTACGAGGCGACCTTGTGCTGGCTTTAGCCTCTGATATATGGCTTTTTCCTTTTCAAAGTCTTCCGTCTTGTCCACAATTTCATCGTCATCCGCGAATAGGCCTCTCAGCTTTTTAATGACGACGGTGGGAGGTAGGGCGTAGCGCGGCCAGAACTTCCGTATGAATCGCTGTATAAGCGACGGAAACGACGGAAGCCATGCGCGAACATATCGATGCCAGGAATTCTCGACGAGAGTGGCTTGGAAAACCCACGGATACATACGGTCCAAAGGTTCCGCCACCGCGTGTATGGAGCTCAGTCGAAGCCGGAACTATTGAGTGAGAATGTTAGCGACTGGAGGAATGGCATGGATCTAGGGTTGCATACTTGAACCGGCCGTGGGAATCTGCACTCAGCGTCCGTCAATCCCAAACCCATTCTGTGTCGCTGTATTCTGTTCAAGCTGCTGCAAGTCGAGTCGCGCTTCGCGAATCTTGACCGCTGAATGTAATACTGTAAAAGAGTGGGGCAATGCGCTGCGTAAACCAATAGGGATGTACTTAATCCATTTACGCACCTGGGAGACTAGGCTACTGCCTGGTATAAGCAGGAAGGTGTAGGCAGCAGCGCCTAACCGACTGTCTGTTGCGGTTGTGAAATTATTCTTTCGTTACGATGACTTTTTACAAAACTTTCCGACGTTAGGGTTGCATCTCCGTTAAATTCAAGGCGTCATGGCGGTCCCAATTGGTGATTTACTCGCCACGCATCCGACAAACGAGATTAACGACACGGGCTATGAAGGACACGCGGAGAAGGACATTTTCACAGTCTGCATACACTTCCGAAAAGAAGGAGAGCCCCTGTCATTTGTATGCGATCTATTATTATCGTCTGTGTATAAGTACCCAAGACTCTAATATAATAACTGTCCACCCTTCGAAAACATCGACACTTCCTTCTTTGCCGTTATTATTACGGTCCACTGATACAGTAAGCGTCCCTCCGGAATACGCCAGTATTTGTGCCCCAGCCGCGTACCAAATTCTCATATTATACGCTGCTGTAAATCTATCATCAACAAAGGCCCATCCGCCTTCATTCGACGCCTAGTTAAATGGTATTAGAGACAGGTATTTAAAGGTATCAGATGGAGCGCTACCTACCATAGCGGCGTGATGCGATCTGCCGTGCGCGTCTTATACGCAACCGGCTTCGTCCTTGTAGTACTCGATCATCTGTTTGTTTGCGGTTTCGCGTTATCGAGGTGGTAGACTGAAGGCTGGATAGGGAATCATTGTGTGGTTGATTCTTACTTTTTCGGGTCATTGTGTGCGGGGTTATAGCTGTGATGCTTTAGGACGACTTCGAGCCGGGATAAGCCGAGTTTTATTCGTTATTTAAATTAGGCGCCGACGGGAACGATCTCGGGAGCGGGGTATTCCGAGTTAACTGTAAAAAAACGGATTTTTATATATTTCATCGTGCGTACACTGGTAGTTTTGAACAATTTAGAGAATCGTCCAAGTATATCAAGTTAAAAAAAAATTAGCAAAAAAAAGGCACAAGGGCAACTATCGCGCAGACCATCTCTGATGATATGTTTTTTGTGGCTGCAGGCTGCAGCTCGTCACCTTGAAACGCGCATTATTATGTCGTGTGCCTTGCATAGCCGCAACACCGACAGCCGGTGAAACGAACGCCCTTTACGGTGCGGTTGGGACCCTGCATATTAGGAGTTGCTGCTAATCAGATCACTTGAACATATGCATGCTAGACTCTAGGTCTCTCGTGGAACCGTGGACAATGTGCACGTTGCCTTTTTGACCTACCCCTCCCTAAACGGGTTAACCGGGTTTGGGGAAAATGTTGCTTTTTATTTTCACCCTTTCTTTTCAGGACTGGCGCGGTTCTTCGCGGGACAACCATGCATGAAGAGACCTAAACAGGAAGAGGTGGCCGTGCGTGGAGCTGAATAGACGAGCTTTTGTGTCCAGATCAGGACAGATTCAGCCCGGAAGACAGGGAAGGCTGAGAGAACCTAACCCCTCTGTCTGTACGAGGAAAGAACTCCTACCCATACCCCCTGTTGGCACACCTCTGATGTTCGATGGTCACAAAACCTGGTTGTAGGTATGCATTCGTGGGGGCGCACTCCTTTTCATTTTAAGGGGCGGTTCGTAAAGTAAGAAACAGAAATACGAGGTTCGCAGTCGGTAGAACAGTACTTCTTGATGCTTCCTGCGGCCTTGTTTGCCTCCTAATAGTACCGGCTTGCACGCTGGATCTATCCATTCTGCTGTTCTAATCTGACGTCTTTCTCTCATAGCACTGTAAAGCTCTGATCACCTTGCTCCTTTTTTTCTTCGACAGGGACGTTTGGACGCCCGTCACAATTTCCTTTGCTGTCCCCTCTATCCTCGTTATCACACCCCCCGTCACCGGTACCTGCCCCGTCACCAGTACCTCTACTTCACCATCCCTAGATGAAGAGGCAGGCAACAGTTGTGGCGTCCCAGATGATGGAATTCTTTGTGACTGGACCAAACTGGCCCGCCTGAGACTAGGACAAGCTTACAAAAGTTGCCGAAAGAGGAAGATCAAGTGCGCAAACTAACGGCCATGTTCATCGTGTGTGCACTTGGGGATTCAGTGCATACGTCAAAAAGGTTTCACAGATTGTCATTTAGATAAAATGTCGACGGCCAGCCACAACCACAGACACAACAGCAGCAGCAACAACAACAGGGCCAACAGAGACCAATGTTGGCTGGTTCAGCGGCAACAGATCGAGTACGGACTCCGTCCACGCCATCTTCACCGCCCATGTGCTAGGCACTAGGGAGCGATATTGTAATAGTATGCACAAGCTCTTAATCGTCCCAAGTCTCGTCGATGGATTAAAGGATAGAGACAGGACGTTGAAAAAAGGGGAGATGTATGGGTTCGACTTCCGTCCACGTACCGACTACATCCTTCACGCGAGAACAGGGGTATCATGTTCTCTTTCGTAGCCTCGTCAAGACCGGCGCCAAAGGTGCATGTCCCGGGGCATATCGCCGCACAGAGCGACGAATGCGCTGTATAAAAGAATTCTGGTGGACTGGCAACGATCATAGCTGCCAGAGATGAGCAGTTTCTTTAAGATAAGTAAGAGAGCGAAAGCATTTTTTCCTTCTCCTTTTTCCTTTGATTTTTTTTTCTTCTCCACATCTAGCACGTCCAATCTCTCCCATACTCAAACGTCTTTTCTACGACCTTTTTTCTCTCCGATGGCGCAAAGGGCCAGTCAGGTTCAAGGTAAACAACTACCCAAAGGCTAATACATACATCGATTTATACTAATATTGTGTTAGACCCTCCTACCAGGTCTTTTCAACCTCCAGAAGAGGCAGGTTATGAAGCCGACGATGAAAAAGAGAGCCTGGCGGATGGATTTGTGTCTCCTCTAAAAACCAGTTCTGCGGGCTGGGACACATCCATTTCTTCAAATACAAGCGATAGCGGGTCTTTGTTTTCGGGGTCGGAGTATGGGAGCGAGAGCAGTGATAGTATCTCTTGGGAAAGTGAAGATAGTGGAGTTACTATTTTCGAAGATTTAGAAGGTATTTCCGGCGAGTAATGTAAATTTTATCCTTATCTGTATTTTTTACAACAACGAAATCAAACTTTCGAAAATAAACGAAATAAAGAGAAGAAAAATAAAATCTTGAACAAACATAAATACCAAACGGTAGAAGTGAAGGTATTCCAAACGGCTTTGTAAAACACAGCAAGAAGAAATAAACGAACAAAGTTGGCGAAAACGGTTTCCCATTTCCTTTACAACCACAAGCTTAAATATCGTGGCTACCCTCTTAGAGGGTTTCTCGTCTAGTTTTCTACCGTAGGAACAGTTGCTGTGAGATGTTAGATATTGTGTTTAATAAGGATTAAGTAACGGGAAGGACGTACAAAACCCAGTACGCGTGTATGCTCGTGTTGCGTAAATCCAGCCGGGCGCGAGCACAAAGCACAGTTGCTTCGTCGTATGTCATACCACAATGGTGGCATAAAAGTGCCATGAAGAGTCCCTCTAGATCAAAGTCGAACAAATCCAACACCCTGGGACCTAGTGGCGATGACCACCCATTGATAGGCCACTTCACCTCTCTATGAACAATGTCCACAAAGCTTGCCTCTTCCATCATCTGAGCATAGTGCGACGATTGATCGATAGAGCGGCCCCTTCTTGTCGATGCGTCCGTTGCTAGAGAAACCAGTCGTTGAAGTGCACAGTCAGTCGGTAGCGTGCCGTCGTCGCATCTAAGCGTTAAACCGTCGAACATCTCAAGATACCCCCCCGGGTTCAGATGGCTTTTGTTGTTAGCCTTTGTGCACGAAAAGGCCAAAACAAAAAAAATAAACATACTCATAGCACTTTCGAATCATTTCTGGTACGTCGGCAAAACTGCCGTGCAAATACCGCCAATGGATGAAATCAAAAGCTCTCGACCAAGTCCACGGTTCCTCGACATTGTCAATTTCGAACCGACAGTTTTCCGGCACACTGTTGCACACAGATTAGATATATGAAATGCGGAAAGACAGGATAATCAACGCACTATAGAGGTTGGATTGGGCTGATGTCTACTCCGATGACATCAGCGGCAGGATAGGTAGCGGCTGTTAATTGTCAGTTCTTTTTCTCCTGCAAAGCATACGAAAAGGAAAGGACAAGGCGAAGAATAGCTCAACATACCATAATTGACTGCCCAGAAGCCTGTGCCTGTACCCAGGTCTAATACGCGGTGTGCGCCATTTCGTTCTGGGCAATAGTGAAGGCGTCCGGAACTGTAGACAGAGAGGGCTGTGGATCGTCAGTATTATTTAACTTCTCACTTATAAGATGAAAGGCGAAGACGGACCGTGTAGTTCGTCTAAAAACTCCTGGTGTTTCTGTTTACATTATCTTTAGCACATGATTTCCAATAAACCGGGGGGCTAAAAAAAATAGCAACGTACCTTATCCTCCGGAAAGCAGTATTCTACCAATCTACCTATCAGCATGTTATATCTCGGCAATGTCATAGGTCGATTTAAAATCCAGAAAACATACGGTCTGTGTAGTATGAATGATAAGTTCGACGAGTCACCGGGTCCGGGTCTGGATGACGAAGGCTCTCTGAAAGCGAAACGAGAGACTTAAAGGAAGAGCTCTGTGATAGGAAATCATTAGCAGAATAAAGGAAAAACGGAGAATCAAAGACGCGTTCATACCGCGATAGAAGAAGCATCGCTCTCCGTGTCGCTTTCCACGTCGCCCGAACTCTCTGTTACGCCATCTGGGGCTCCTCTCAGTGGCAGAGCCAGTGGACGCACTTCTTGCTCTTGCGGCTGAATTGTTGGTCTCATTTCGTGGCATGGGGAGAGTCAAGATGGGAAGATTCGTTAAAAAATAGACTTGGAGAGAGAGAGGGAGATGAAGAAGACGAGTGATGTGAGAAAGTAAAGAGAGACAACCGGATAGAAACGAAGAAGAGAAAAAGAAAGACATAAAAGACGAGATGAAAAAAGGGAACGAAACGGGGAAAACATAAAGGAATGGGAAAGAAAGGAGAAGAAAAATAAAGGGGGGGTAGAAAAAAGAGCTTTAATGGTCGCGTCTCCGCCCCCTGGTATTCGAATATTTATTCACTAGCTAAGCTTTCTTTTTAAGCTAAGTATACTTCTATCTCTCTCTTTTACACTTCCTTTTCCTTCCTCTTCCTTTCCTCTTCTTTTCCTCCTTTTTTCCTCCTTTTTTCCTCCTCTTTTCCTCTTTCCCTCCTCTTTTCCTCCTCTTTTCCTCCTCATTTCCTCTTCCTTTCCTTTTTTTTTCCTCCTCTTTCCCTCTTTTTTTCCTCCTTTTTTCCTCCTATTTTCCTCTTTCTTTCCTCTTCCTTTCCTCTTCTTTTCCTCGTTTTTTCCTCTTTTTTCCTCCTCTTTCCCTCTTTTCTTCCTCTTCTTTTCCTCTTCTTTTCCTCTCCTTTTCCTCTTCGTTTCCTGTGTCTTTCCTCTTTCTTTTCTCCCTTTCCTCTTTTCCTTACCTTTTCTTTTCCTTTTCTCTTCCTTTTATCATTCCTTTCCTCCTCTTACTCTCTTTAGTTTATCCTTCCTTCCCTCGTCTTTACTTCCTTTCCTCATCTTTCCTTATCTTTCCTCGTTTTTTCTTCTTCTTACCATGCAACCTATAGACAAGGACGATCTCGGTGAAAGTCAAGTTTTAGTGAAGCTCGATCTTGTCCGTAATCCTAATAGCTCAAGTGTCAAGTGCGGCAAATGTGGAATCCAACTCGCACCGAAAGGATCTTCAATAGTGAGGCACCTACGCAACTACCATAAGGTAAAAGGCGTTCCCGATTACCTACGACAAGTTCGCTCGATTTGGCCGGATCCAGGAAAGGAGCAAACGCAACAAGAACCCCCGCAAAAACGCCAAAGAAGTGGACTACTTCCAAACAGCGACAGCCGGGATACGTCGCAAATACATACACGGCGGCCGCTTCCTATCGACTTCGAGGAGATATGCGCCGTTTTTAGTGGTAAGAGTCTAACTACAGCCATGGTCAGTGCCTACCTTCAGGTCCTCGAACGAGAGCACTTCTTCCTTACTACGCTATCTGATGGGGAGTCGATACAATGGAGCGCTCCGACCGCAGCAGACCTGAAGTACATTTTTGTACTAGCATGTGAGGACGCGAACTGGTACACGATCGTCGTGTCTTGTGCTGCGAAGAGGATTGTCGTTTTTGACCACCTGGCTCGCTATCACTTCCCTGTCCTCGATATTCTCACGAAGCACTTGTTGTCTCTCCGTATCGAGGACTGTACACATTTCTGGACTACCCCCATACAAAATGACATCGAGGATAGCAGTATCTTCGTGCTAAGCTTTGCCGAATCAATGCTGGACCGGCTTGAGAGCAGCGACGAATGTCTACAGGCTGGTTGTGGCATGTTTTTGGACACCGACCCTGTAAGAGCACGGAACAAAATCTTACAGACCATCTCGCCTTGTCACTATAATCTATGTACGTATTATCTATGCTCTGGGCATTTTTACGCCGCTAATCAAGAGGCAGACACTGCGCAGACGGATTTTGAAATCGAATTCTCACCACATCACCTTGATAAATGCATACAAGCATGGAGAGGAACGCACGCCTCTCTTGTCTCTTTAGGCGCTATGGATATATTGATCGACAACTACCAGAAACGACAGACATCCGCTATCAACCGTGTTCTTGCTCGTGTTTCTGAGCAGTTAGAAAGACCTTGTCGTGCACGACTCAAAAAGGATTTGATGCTGTACGACAATATTATCGGTAGAACGGTGACTGGCACAGCTGTATCCGCAGCCCAGTTTCTCGACTTGCAGACGGGGGACTTTTTAATTTGTTCTCATGCAGAGGTGGTCCAGATCTTGGCCACCCGACCTCTCCGCGTTCCCATATTTATTCCTAAGACACTTTCTGGGTACAACAACGACTGGGGCGTCCCGAAAGAATCTTTGGAGGACTACCTTGAACTGCTACGGACCTACGCCACACTAGACGCTCATTACCTCGATGTCGACGACGTCAACTGTCAGCCTCTTTCTAAAAGGGCCTGTGACGTTATAGACGATTTCCAAAAAGGAGACAAGGGGCCCATAAATCTTCTCAACTTACAAGGCCCAGCAAAAAGCCCGCCACGGTGCATTCTGGGCCCGCGGTTTAGCATCCTCGAGACAGTTTACGAAAACTACCAGGCAGGCAAACGTTTACAAACGCTCCACCACGACCTCAGCGCATCCTCCCGGTTCAACATTCTCGGGTCGGCAGGTTCATTTTCGCTGCCGCACATAGACCACCACGGCGTTATTACGTCGGTTTTCTGCGAGAAAGGCGAGAAGTTATGGATCCTGTGGCCGAATCTCGGCGTCGAAGATGTCAAAAAGTGGGCAGAAACCGATTCAGACCCAGAGAGCGCGCCCGTTGGCATTTTCCTCGAAGAGGGCGATCTTCTCCTACAGCCCGCTGGAACGATTCACGCGCCCACCTCAGTGACAGACTGTTGGATGACAGGGACAATGCACTGGGATGCTCGCGACTTGGTGACGTCAATGCGTCTGACGGAGTTGGAACTCAGGTATAGGCACACGACAAACGAGGATCCGGCCAAGGAGTTTCGAGGGAAAATAGACACGATCGAGGCATTGTGGAGAGGAAAACAAGGTCCTTGGCCATGGCCCGAAGAAGGTGTGGAAGAATTTTCCCGGCTTCTTCAAAGCATTCGAGGTCTTTTAGCGAAAAAGAGGAGACATAGGAAGTGAAGTATTAGTCGAAATGTTGACGCAAATCTGGCGAACAGTATATTTGCTTTTGTTTTTTGTTTTTTTTTTGTTTTTGATATTTTTTCTTCTTACTCTTCCTTTCTTTCTTGTCTCTTTAAAAAGGATGATGAGATTTACGACAGAATGCCGTCGTTACGTACGATCCTATCCCCACAGAACTCTTTCGTCTATCGTAAAACAAAAATTGCAAAATGAAGTTTTTTATGTACTCTATCACGATGTCGTTCGTCGCGAGACTTTAGTGCTAAGCCCCTTAGGCGGGAGAATCAACACAAAATGCGCGAGGTGCGTATCAACTGGGTTTAATACATCTAGAAAACAAGCCCCCTTTCTCTTTTATTCCATGTACCGAATTTTTCCCTACCTCTTTAGACCCATTGCAATCCTTAGCCCGTCTGGGCAACGATAAAACTATGCTTGATTTTTTCTATCTTCTTACCTTTTATAGATCGAAAAGCGCTTACTTCCACTGCAAAACTATCAGTAAATTAGATTCGGTAATTGACATGGGATGAATACATCGTACCAAGAATCTCGGGCATTGAGCCTCTTGCCAACTTTCAGTGTGGACCACATCTTACAACAGACGTCTTGGACAGTAATGTTTCGGACTCATCCTCGGACGTAGCATGTAAGCGAGCCTGCCCCCGAAAAGGCATCTCGTCGTACACGAAATGCACCATTGATGCCCGAACGTGCTCATAGCTCGTCTTGTGCAGAAAGCCATACGCCCCTTTTTCTTTCCTTGGATAAGGCGAGAAGCAGCTAAGAACTAAGCAAGAAAAATTGCTGAAAACAATGCGTGCTGAGTAGTTAGAAGAGGTGGAAACAGGATGCTAGTTAGACTCGTCTTTACCCAAAGCAGGACATAATTGAAGAAAGAAGAGAAATGTATAAGCGAGTAAGGAGCGTTTGGAATTACAAGAGATAACACGGCAGACTGGGCCCACTTGTAGTGGCCACGAGGCCGTAGAGAGGGCGCTTCTCAAGCGGCGGAAGAGATGAAAGAGCGCCTGTGGCTCTCTGCTAGGATAAAAGTTCTGGGTGCTGTACAGTTTCGGCGGCTTATCTTCGCTGGCGAGCAGCTCGCGGTCACGTCCTTATCAAAGGGGCTGAACGAAAATGTTCACTAGGCATGAATTGACAAATAGCGCAGAAATAATTACTTTTGTGCTTTATTACTTCGTTTTCCTTGATTAAAAATTTACAAAAGAAACTATTTCTTGAACATAATGGGTTGTGTTTCATCCGCCTTGCCTTTATTCTTCTCAAATTCCTCTTTCTCCTTTTGAAGTTGAGCATCCCGTTCCTGGCGCTTTTTGATTTCGCGACTGTGGTAATTTTCAGCTAGAAACATATCATCGAGTAGCTTGTCAGGGAGTACCTACGCCTCGCACTTTAGGCATGTAGAAGGTGTCTGAGATGTCGATAACGTACTACCACAGCCGGGGCAAGAGTAGGTACCCATTATCGCTGTCTGTAACTTGTTTTAGCTTCCTATTAAACATGATGAGCATAGTATGAGACGGGATGTCCAAACATTTTCTAGTGTAATCTGGCGTGCGGATTTATGGTCGGGTTTTTTTGCAACGAAAGGCTGTGGTAGTGTGAGTAAACGGTGCTTTGATGAGACCCTTGGTTTCTTCCTTTAAAACCCTGTGGAAGTATGGGCGGCGAGCTGTACGGCTATTTATATGCCAGCGAGCGGCTCATGTCTCTTGGAATCCGTTATGGGCGAGGAGCTCGACCTTTCCTTGACTTTCTATATGCGGTTTCATTTGCCGCGACGTCTTTCTGTAAGAAGCAGCTACTTGGTGCGAACCAAGTCACACCCCATGAGTATAACGAAAGCAAATGCAAATACGGTTACATTGCATTGTACTCAAGGCTCGCCGCGATTGGTTTGATATCGATCAAAATGCTAATTGGCTATGTGTAGTTTATGTGTATTGTGGTTCGCCACGTTGGGTTAATTATTTTCCGACGTCGGTATGGTGTTGCTGTCGCACAATAATTCATAAAATTTGTTCTGTCGCTGCCTATTTTCACTTGTGCACTCAATAACCTGAAAAACTTTGACTTCATCTTTCGGTCCCTTTGATGATGGAGAAAATTCCTGATAAAATCAAGGCACTCAACGAGGTGCGCGAGCCAGGATGTCTGGCTGTGTTACAAGATCGCAAGTATTTCTTTACCGGTAACATGTGTATCAAGCGCACATTACGCCGGCACGAATGGTTTACTATCGACAACGTTTTATACAACAGCCCTCCCACTACTATACCACAGCGGTGGAAGAATGATGTTGCGATCATCACATATCTACGCGAACGCACCAATATTCCACTCCCCGAACTGCCGTGCGTTTACGAGGACGACGGCGCTTTCTACCATTGCACCAAATATGTGGATGGCATCCAAATGAGCAAACTCACACCCGAAGACCAAACAATAGTTATGCAAGAATTACGGCAGCACGTTGCCGTGCTGAAGACGCTGAAATCTGATACGCCTGGTGTTCCTCCCTTCCCGACGCTGCCGATACCACGATTCGGCCCATATGAAGAAGACACGGCGCAGCGAATCGAAAGGCATACGCTCGAGACGAAGTTAGCCGGCTCCCTTCTTGTCCCGCCGCCAAATGTAGTCAATACCGCCTCTATGCGCAATTTCTGCTTTCGTCCCCGAAAGAACGTCCGCGGCAACTTCGTCCTCTGTCATAACGACCTCAGACCACATAACGTTCTGGTTGACCCCAAAACGCTCAAGATCAAAGCCATCATCGACTGGGAGTTTGCCGGGTTCTTACCAGAATGGTTCGAGCTGAAGATGGGGGAGACAAAAGACCCCAATTCAGAGTATGCCAAACGATGCCGCAAGTGGTTCTCAGAAAACTGCCACGAAGTTCCAATGCAAGACTTGCCTACAATGGAGGAAAAACTAGGCGTGAAATATGTTGCGCCACTTGACAAGCGCGAGCGGTAGCAACGACGGTAAAGTAGATGACGGCGGCGAAAGAGACACGGTCGAGGAAACAACAAATGGCCAAACGGGTGAAGCAGAGAGGAGGATGAGGTTGAGTTTCTATCATGTCAATTAGACGAACATAACAGTGATGTATGTCGAGCTTTTTATTGATGACTCTTGAAAATCCGCTCAAATACTTTGAACCCTTTCCCTGCCCCCCTCCCCCTCGGGGGCCCCGATGGTAGGCCCGAGGCAATGTCACACATAGCACTCACTCTGGGCCGCTGCCCGGAGACGAATCTCTATTGCTGTTTCCCAGTTGTTGTGGTAGTAATACGTGCCCTTTGGGCTCTTCAAGCTTGACTTTTGTGACGGATCTTTGCCATACGAATATGTTTATTTGCACATTTTTGCACATTTTATATATGTGTGACGCGTACGTCAAGAGTATCTACATAAAATCAATGGGGTATCAGAACTCAAAAAGAAATATGAACCAAATCTGCTGATTGCCTCAGTCAGCCGGTGTCCTCCACCATGTTTCGGAGCCGTTCTCGCATAGTCATCAAGCTCTTTCCCAAATTGTTTTCTCCCCAGTTCTTCTGGTACCTCAGAGGTCCCTGCTTGATGCTGTAACCGATGCCCCAGAACGAGTCACGGCCAGCAGCCTCGACAAACACCCAGTCGTTCGTAGCCAGAAGCTTGTGTCCGAGGTCCGGAAGCATTTCTAGCCTCGCCTCGCGGCTTAACCAGCTACCACCGTCGTCTAACACCTGTTGTAGATGAGCACCTCCAAACTTGTACCATAGCGCGTCGGCCATGACACGAAGCTTTCTGTCGTTCAGCGCCCAGACAGTCTCATCGTAGCCGCGGATATCGCGAGCGGCATCCTTGCAGTCACTTGCCTTGGAGGCAGCAAGGATGCGCCGAGCGGCGGCAGCGTCGCCAAAGCAGACTGCCTTGCAGTACATGTAATACTGCTCCGAGTGTTTGAATTCGATGGCTAGCGCCTCCTCAGATACATCTGTGCCTGCAGTTGTCGAGAACGGGGCTGTGCTCTCGGCAGTTTTTGCCCCAATAAGCCACGCGGCGCACATGACAGCTGGATCGGGGGCTGAGAACTTGGCTGGTGTGTAGTTGGACAAAAACCCAAAGTCTTCCCATTCCTTGTGGAAGAAGATGGGCTCTTCTAGATCCTTTTGTGATTCGGAACGTGGGCCGTCCCTTATTTGATTTTTGGAGGCCATTTTGACCATTCAATTGTTTGTTCGCTGTTCAGAAACGGAGGTAGTCCTTAGTATTGGAAAGGCTAATCTAGGGATTGGAAAAAAAAGAAGGGGGCATCGGGAAGAGGTTTTTTTTGCGAGAAATGGCACAGTATTAGTAATTCCAATTTCTGAGAACAAACCACGATGACAGCGGCGAACACGTCACTGCCATTTGAGTGTTTCTTTAAGGGGGGGGGGGGAAATTACATACATAAGTCGAAGTATTTGAGCTTTTATTTTCGTCTCGTACTTCTTACATCCACTTTTCGTGAAACCTTACATGGACTTCAAACTATTGTGTCTCCTCTCCTATTGTTCGCACTTCTGCCACCCGCCCTCTATGCTATTATCTCCTTCACCACCAAAATATCAATTTTTTTTCAGAAGACAATTCAATTGGCCAAGATCACGTAAATGACGCCCTGGTATAAAGAAAATACGTACGGATACCGCAGAAAAATAAGTACACCCTGTTCAACAAGAGCCTCTATTCAAGTCCCTCCTGTGCCGTGCATCCACAAATGGGCCCTCCTGTAAGAATCTAAAGTAACCACCCCGTAACACTAATAACACTTACTCTTACCATGGATAGACCGATCTTTTGCTTCACTTGGCGTCGCGATCACCTATAATAGCGCCAGGTAGACTAAAAGGTCTTCCCATAGTATAACCCAATGTCTCGACCGCTGGCGTCGCAGGCATGGCAACCACCATTCGAGTCATAATAGAAATACCCATTGTAGGCATCTTGGTAAACCTGCCTCTTGGCCTGCTCTCCGCTGCCGCCATACCCGCTAGGGCCAGCACCCCCATCGTTATCGTCGTCTCTTCGCGGATGGAATTGAAGCTTGATGTCGGCTGGCTCGATACTGAACATGGCCCGATAGTACTCCACCACTTCGGGTGGGTACGGCTCCGTGGTTCCCCAATCCACCTCCGTGCCCTTGAGGGGGTTTTTGGATTTCGAACCGACAAGAATACAGGACCAATAGTGGCCATTCGTGAGGCGAAATCCGATGTGAAATGTGATGGTTGAAGTTGACCTGGTTTCGCCGTGCGTGGCTGACCATTTGCCTACCCAGATGCCATCCGAGATTGAGTTCGCGTTGGCGTTTTCTAAATATCTGTACAGCATCTCATGCTCTTTCTTTGAGAGCTCCACTTTCTTGTCTTTTGTCTGGTACGGCATGCTTATGTTCGACAGAGTGGAATTCGAGGTGGTCAGGGAACGGAGAAATAAAAGACGAAGGGAAAGTAACTGGGGAACATCGACGCTGGGAGGCATAAGCCGGCCACTCGAAGGAAAAAAACATCTGCCTAAGAAAAGGGGGAGCGCGCCTCGCCTTCTTATGCTCGCATTTGCCTACCAAAACCCCCCCCCTTTTTTTTTTTTTTATCTTCACTCCAATCCCCTCGACAGTCCAGCCGCCTCTAGCAAGGGAATTCTCGGCTCCCTCAGCCGGGCGTGTCCATTGGTTCTGAAAATTGCCCAAGATTGAGCACTGATGCATATCCGCGGCGTGTTGTCGCCTGTGGCCAGATGTCCACGGCCAGACTGCTCAATGCGCCGTGGCACCATAAAAGTGGGGATTAACCAGAAGTGGCCAATCCGGACGCTTCGTCTCTCAAACTTGTTTCAGTGGTACGCCTGACACATTGCGTGGGCGCTTAAGACCGAGCAACGACTCAATGCATCGTTTCCTTCCCCTTGCTCTTCGTTCTTTTTTCCCGTTTCCTCCTTTCCCTCCCACCCTCTTTAATATTTTCTCTGCCTTCTCCCATCTTTCTATGTGCTCCATATTTCGACCGTGCATATCGTACAGTCTCTATTTCGTTATCTGCCCTTCGTCTCGTCCTTTTCCCGGCGCCCACGGCGTGCCATGGGTTCTCAAGAGTAGGTCCCGCCCACTCTAGCTTGACTAGGTGGCTTGCTGACAAGCGTGCACAACAGACATGGCGACATGAGCACGAGCGCTGTCGTACCCTACCGAGTGGGCGCCGCCCTACGGCTCCATATTCATCAGAGCCTCAGCGACGAGCTGCCCATCTCCGGGACCGTTTCGGCCACCATCACGAAGGTCTTTTCTTTGACCATGCAACCTGTGATGAGAGTCACCATACCGACACCTACTGGTACAGACTTTTGTGCCGTCATCAAGCTCTACGACAGGCGATGTGGCTCGACACTTCGGAACATTGGAAGGCAGGTTGTGCAGCACACCGCGGAAGCAGAAGCGGCTTACCAAGCGTTCGTGCGGAGTGGTGAAATGGAGACGTTTGTGCGCAGCCTCGCAGAACGAAGAAAGACTTCTGTCTATCCGCCGGGCGCGTACGAATTTTACGAAGATAACAGCCCCCAGTCCATGGCCCGTTTCGAGGCGGCTCTGTGGCTACAAAGCAACGAGTACTTCGATTCGGAAACAGAAGCCTATGCCCGTCTTCGTGACTTGCAAGGGAAAACGATTCCACGCATGTATGCTCACGCTCGATTGGATCTGTCACGCGGCGGTGCGCACCATGTGCCCGACGATCTTTGCCACGGCCCGCTCTCGACCTACTTCGATACCAAGGCCGTACTTCTAGAGTACATCCCTGGCCCGTCCCTCCACGACCTTCCCTTCTCAGATATAAGCCGTCGCTCTGCAGACCCTACACACACATGCCAGGTCGTGGTGCAGGAGGCCGTCAACACGGTGCATGAGATCAACCGCCGAGGCATGGTCTTGTCGGACTGCTCGCCGTTCAATGCGCTTGTTGACCAGCGCACGCAGCGGGCTGTCATTATCGACTTTGCCCAATGCGAATTCCGCGACCAGCTGATTGACTTCTACATCAACGTCCAACATGACAATGAAGAGCCTGGCTGGGATCCGGATGTGGCCTATTGGGACTTGGCTTTTTGCACAGACAATCCAGGGGCGATTGGCGCTGTCATGACGCTGCGGTGCCGTCGAGACAAAGGCATGCACTTGGCCATTCAGTATCCGGACAGAGTCAAGATTGAGCAGGATATTGAAAGCAAGACAAGTCGGTGGGACAAGGATGGATACCATCTTCAGAACCATGTCACGTACAGAGGCGGTCCCCAGGCGAAGGGCGCGAGACAGCAGCCGCCATGACAAAGTCGTCGCAGAAAGAATAAAGCTTAAGTCACCAGAAAGTGTGCTTGTCCCACGATGTACAGAATAGGGCCGATTTTATTTCGGTCCGCCTTTCCGATGACGATTTTTAGCACAGCTGTCGTCTTGTGGTCCTCCGCTAAACTGTTCCACGGGGGCGGAGCGGGGACGTAGTTTTCTCCCTTTTTGACGTTTGGGGAAAAAATAAAAAAAATACACTATGTTAGAAAGTAGACGTCATGTGAAGTATAGAAACGCCCCGGAATCAAATTCACCAACCGATCTACAAAGGTACATGGACATAATGCAGGCATTATCACCGGCCGGAGACAACCTCAGGTTATCGCCGCTGTCAAACTTCACGGCGAACCCACCCTGCCTTCAGGATGCCTGGAAGCACTGCCAAACATACATATATAAGAGACATACATCTTCATTTTATTTCCTATGTTGGCGCAGCCAACATAGCCAATTTTTAACAGTTTAGTTATTTTCGGTCAAATTACCCAAGTCCTCCCACAAAATGCTCTTCTATCCCCACGCTCTTATCGGCGCCGCCGCGAAAATCCCTATTGGCAAGCCGTCGGCCGTCCTCTCCTTCAGCCCGGTTGTTCTGCCTGCCGCAGGCCGGCGCCGTGTGGATCTGTCGATGCGCGTGTCGGCGCCGGCGACGGGGACGGGTCTGCCCATCGTCCTGCTGTCGCATGGCCACGGCGCCAGCAACTGGCTGTCGTCGCAGGAAGGATACACGCCGCTGGCGGACTTTTGGGCGGGCCACGGCTTCGCCGTCATCCAGCCCACGCATTTGAGCTCCAAGACGCTCAACTTCCCGCTCGATGCGGACAGCATCCGCGAGCTCTTTCTGGAGTCGCGCGTGCAGGACATGACCACGATCCTCGACCACCTGGACACGATCGAGGAGGCGGTGCCGCTGCTGAAAGGCCGGCTTGACCGCACCCGGGTGGCCGTCGCGGGCCATTCGCTGGGCGGCCTGACGGCCAGCGTGCTGTTGGGCGCCGTGAACACGGACCCGCGTGATGGCGTCACGACGCGGTCCGCAGAGAAGCGAATCAAGGCCGGCGTTGTCCTCGGCGGCACAGGCCTCGCCGGCGCGGACCTGTCCGACAACGGCAAGGCCATGGTGCCCTTTTACAACGTTGACTTTGCTGGCATGACGACGCCGGCGCTCGTCGTCTGGGGCGACGAGGATGTGAGCCCGCATCTGACCGTGCGCGGCGCCGACTGGCACGCCGACTCCTACAAACTGGCGCCGGGGCCCAAGGCGTCGTTCTCCGTCAAAGGCGGGCTGCACGGCTTCGGCGGCATCAGTGGGTGGGACGCGGCCGAGACGCGGGACGGAAGCCCCGAGCGGCTGGCGGCGGTGCAGAGAATGACCTGGGCGTATCTCCGGAGCCAGCTGTACGAAGGGGAAACGGCGTGGGAGGAGGCCTGCAAGGCACTAAAGGACCTGCCCGAGCTGGGCAGCGTGGAGAGCAAGTAGCCCTCTTCTAATAGAGCACGTATTACGATTTGATAGACCAGAACAAAATGTGTTGTACGTGTTCTCAGCAGATTGAAGACAGAGAACGACCTTATTTCATTTTTAAATAATATTTATGCAACTCTAGTGACTTCAACGCTTTTTTCTGTCCTTTTCTTTTCTCATATTTTTGTACAGGAATTTTTTTCGTCTTCACTATGCTTTGTCATTCATGAAGACATCACGGACTTCGACCGACCCAACAAGTGCTATTGAATATTCAAACGGCTCAGGGCTGTCTTAAGTTCAAGGTATAATACACCGCATAACCGGAATTTATTTTGTACCCAAGCGCTGCTTCTTCTCGCACGCGCCCCATGGCTTCGGCGTCGGTTTGCTGCCCTTGGCGGAGGCCGTCGGCATCCCAGGAAACCCGCCGGGGAACCCAGGACCACCCATCGGCATGGGCGGAAACGTCCCGTTGGTGGTACCGTTTAAGGTGCCGTTTAACGGAAACGGAAAGGTTGGCATGGGCGCCGCCACACCTCCACCCTTGCGCCATGTGGCCGCCGCCCAGGCCTGGTTGTCGTAGTCGGCCGTCGTGTTGATGCCGATCGTGATCCACATCAGCAGGCCGTCGTTGGCGTCCTCGCTCAGCATGACGTAGTCCGGGAACGGGTCGTAGTCGTCCGAGGCCGCCTGCGCCGTCAGGAAATCGTCGCTGTTGTACGTCACAGGCAGCCAGTTGCTCGCGTAGGGCTCCATGGCCTCGATCACGCCCGACAGCTCCTGGTCAAAGTACAGCTGCCCGATGTGGTTGACGGTGCCACCCGTGTACGTGCCGTTGGCCAGGATCTTGCCGCCGAGGCGGCTCATGACGTGGATGTGCTGCGTGCGCCCGAAGTAGTGGCCAGGGTACAGCGTGTCGAACTCGACGACGCCGTCGTGGTCGGTCACCTGGAACCCACGCAGGAACGTGGTGTTGAGCCCGCCGGAGCCCACGACGCCCGAGTACACACCCGTGGCGTTGGCGTGCCAGACGTCGATGAGCATGTTAGGGATCGGCTGGCAGGTGTTGATGTCGAGGAACTGCATGTCGAGGTGCACCGGCACGCCGGCCTGGCCCTCGGTGATGTTTTTGCGGACGAGCTCGCCGGCTACAAAGTAGGGGCCGACGATGCTCTCGGGCGTCAGCGCGTGGGTGGCGTTGGACGTGAAGATGGCTGTCTCGGTGCTAGATGCGTTCAAGGTGCCGTGATACACGCTGGTCTGGTCGTGGCACTCGCCCATCCATTTGTTGATTGCGTTTTCCTGGCGCTTGGATTTGAGGGACTCTGAAACGAGGTTAGAATCTGTCTGTCGTGGCAGCTGAAAAAAAAAAAAAAAAATGAAAATGAAAAAAAGCCTACTATGCACAATGTCCCGTTCTTCGCGTAGGAGCTGAGCGGTTAACGCACGGCGGGCCGCCGCGCGTGCCTGGAGGGTGCTGTGCACGGCGGTGCCGGCGCATTTGTTCACGACTTGGTGGGCGTGTGCCCCGGCGAGTTCGCGTGCAGCGATGCCCCGTTTCACAAACTCTTCGTCGTGATGTTCACCCGGATGTGTCAAGGCACCGCCGAGTAGCGAAAGGACCACAATAGAAGCTGTAATAAAAGGCTTCATCTTGACAATTTGTGTACACAGGGGGATGGCTTTCTGTTCGCGAAAAAGACGTGACTGGGCACGATGTTGTTCGGTTTTTCAACATGGACGCGATCTCGCAGTCTATATGTACGAAAACAATCTAGGTCTACACATAAGAGATTTACAATTGCAATATCCGGCACAATTCATCTAGTGCCTGCCTTTAATCTATCCATCTCCATTGCTCGGATATATTACTATTGGAAACGGTTCGATTGGGTCTTTGTTTTGCTCCTTACGGGGCCAAGTCTTCTAGAAGAGTGCTGTACAGCGTCTTGTCATTTAGCTCGCCCTCTGTTGGTGTTTAAAGACGGCTCTTTTCTTTAGATGACTTCGGTTGCAAACTGTACTGGAAGTGGTAGTCGATCAGTTCTCATTTATTGGACTACATATCTAGAAGGAATATGCACCCGAGCGAACTGCCGTCGGCCTCAAGGCAAGTCCGAAATAAACTCCTAAATTGTGGGGTAGTCAGTTTTACCGAGGACCAGCCGCGTTGTTGTCTGTCGTTGAGCACTTTATGCCCGTCGGCTATGGTCGTCGACAGCGTCCCGTGCACATGTTCATCCGATATTGGGAAGGGAAGGTTTCCCGAATCATAGGCGGCAGCGCCGCGGGTCGTAATGACCTGCGGAGACGGGGTTATGCTTAGCCCCGAGCATAATCTATGTGTCGTGCTTGCTTCAACGGACTGTCTTCCGAAGTGTGGCCAACAACCCCAATGGAAGAACCTTGTTGTGGCATTCCCGGCCGTAGAGTTGCATCATTACTGAATAGAGTGCTACGGAGTCCGTACACACAGGGTCGATGCCGATGAAGGTGGTTTGCGGTTTTCTCATGCGGCCGGGTTTTTTTTTTTTTTTTTTTTTGGTTGCTTTTCTAAGAACGTCACCGTCTACATGTTTACTTTCTTAGGTGACGCGTCAGAGGTCCTTCATAGTCATATAAACCATGGGCTATATTCCACAATTGGAACACCGGCAGAGACTTTGGTACGTAACCAGTCTCGCCCGTTCACGCGTGTTTTTCTTGATATGAAACCGAGCTAGGATACGGCAATTTTTACTCATGAGAGATTCGGACGGATGTGAATATTTGCCGTCGGGGACAAACTTGCCTACTTAAAGGGTTGGTCTAAAAATGGCCAATACTACCCGTATGGCGTCTTCATCCTCCCGTCCAGGTCATCAACGGCTACTTTGATCTTAGCAACCTCACCGTGTTCCTGCATGGTGCACGCCAGTATTTCTTGGCGTCAATAACTCGCCAGGGCATCGCCAATAGCAAACTTCCCATTAACAACTCAATTTATATCAGAGAAGACCCCGCATGGGGGATCGTGTATGAAATGTAGTACTATCCGATCGTTATTTGGTCAACTGTCTTTATCCTCCCGTCTCTTAATGCACTTAAACAGCTTCACACAGTAAACCCCGAGACGAAACGAAGTTTAGCCTTTCTCAAATTAGTATTGCTTTCCGTCCGAGTAGCTGTATATCTACGTTATGGATATTAGATGCAAAAATATAGCCCATTATTACCGAAGCACGTGAATGGACCTCTTACTATTATCCAGCCGTAAACGCAACCGGCTAATGTGGCGAAGTGGGAATGGGATTACAGGTGAAAGCGAGAAAGCGTTGTTCTGAGCTTTTGGCTGGCACGTGCCGCCGTTTTTGGCGGTGTGCCGTGTCCGCGTTAGCCTCGCCCACCTAGCCTCCTAAATCCATCTGCTGTATCTGACCTTCAACACTGCCTGAGAAATTGCGTGCCTCCGCATGTGAACTGTGAAACCCGCCGTGACACTAGGTTACTACGCGGCTACAAAAAACTGACTGTTAAAGGTTTAAAAGCCCCGCCTTCAGAAATTCTTAAGGCTTTTTTTTAAATGAAGAGCAACTTTTTACCGACTTGTCATTACTTTTTAGATGTATACGGAAGTAGCTGCCGATGCTTCTAATACTACTGTGGCTATTTTTGTTTTGCTGTCCTTGTTATGTCAGCTCTTGTTGTGTCGCACAAAGGAAATATCGCTCGGTAACCTGTAATGTAAAAGAACCCGATGTTGATGGGAGAAGTGCATGTATTCTCTAGACATATGAACGAGCCCTTGGGCAGAGCCAAAGACAAGGAGACTCAAGCACGTGACGTGCACGTGACCATATGGGTCCCCAAAACGTACGCTTTGGTCTTGTTTTGGGTTCGTTTTGACACCCATCCTCGTCATTCCGCCCTCACCAGGGCGCCATGGCCAGCCACAATGAGATGCTCACAAGCATCACCTCGCCAGCGTTGTCACCACAGCGACACCGACGACACCAGGCGTCGCTGGAAGCCGTGCTGGATCTCGCGTCGACCGCTCAAGACGCCCTCGGACCCGCGGACCGCACGAGAGCGCGCCAGACATTTTACCACATCGTCGAGCACTTTGAAGCCACGGACCCATACCGCCGCGATACTGCGCCTGCCGACAGCGCGGTATCGTACAGCCAGCCTCTTTTGATCCGGTACACGTACGAATACGCGCTGTCGGACGAGTCGCGGGATATCTTCCTACGGGCGTTTTTCGGGGCGGTCGAGCTCGACCTCGCCGTCGACCATGCCGAGCTTGGTGTTGATTTTGACGGGCTGGCACCGCGCTTCAACGGCTTTGCCGACTATTTGGTCGACAACTTCTTCCTGCCGCGTGCGTGGTCCCCTTTCCCCTTCCCTCTGCGGCCGTACGCTTGTTTTACTGTCGCCCGTTGATTGACACGCCCGTACTCTAGTGAAAGCCTCGACGCGTAAGACGCCCCAGCCCTCACCCGTGTACCACTCGGCCGTCCTTCGCGCACAAGAAAACACCACAACAGCACATGGCTTTATCGGGACGACGGAACGACTGGCCTCCCTACGTTGGGAGTGCTTGAAGAGAGACCGGCACCGATGTATCGTTACACGCAAATTCGACGTTGACGAATACGGGTTGCGCTATAAGAGGCTCCGTGATAACGCAAGGGACGACAACGACGTTCTCTTCTCACAACAGCCGCTCGGCCAATTCGCGCCTCTCGAAGTAGCGCATATTTTACCACACTCGTTAATGAAATCAGGTAAAAATACCGATCTAGTAAGCCACCTCTCTCCTAGCAACTAGTATTACTATTATCATCTTATTTAACACTATGTTCAACTAGGATGCATCCCGTCAGGCTGCCTTGGCCGTTCTCAACATGTTCGACAGGGGCGTGGCACACATGATCGACGGCGTCGACATTGACCGACCACAGAACGCGATGACGCTCAGCAACGACATCCATCGCTTTTTCGGCGCCTTTGAAATCTACTTTGAGCCTGTCGCGAATGCAAGCAACACATACCGCGTCCAGTCATTTCTGGCGCCTGGCGTGAACATCGCGTATGGGCTGCCCGTTACACGCACACTCTATATAACCGAGGACCGCACCATTGACCCGCCGTCGCCACGACTGCTTGCCGTGCACCGCGCCATTGCACACATCTTGCACCTATCGGGCGCCGGCGACTACATGGACCGCCTGCTGCGGGACATGGAAGGCAACTACGTGCGCGCAGACGGGACCTCGGCGATTGGCCACATGGTCACCCTCGGACTCAATGGCTGGGTTGGCAATAAAGTGTACTGATGGCTGTACTGACGAGCTGTGCTGACGAGCTGTACTGACGGGCTGTACTGATGAGTTGATGACCCACATGAATATATGACTAGTCTGTTATAATCACCAAGGATAAAGGCACATTGTGGACATTACAGTGGCTTGTGCATTGTAGGTGTCGTTTCTACAATCTGTTTCCACTACAACTGTGTTATTCGGGCGCTGTCGGGCGAGGACGGCCTGCTGTTTCACTAATGCCCGACGTATGTAAAGTTAAGCAATGATATGATCAATATACCACTTCCGTCGAGGCACAACCGCCTAGGGCTAATGGGAGCTATACAGTGTTCGACCATAGTATGAGTACTGTGAAACATACAGTATCCATGAAGCTGTTAGCTGCCAGTCAGCTGACAACGCCTGTACGTATCACGTGAGGGAGATCATAGCCTCAGGGCGTGATTCTCTGTGAGATTCTCAGTGCCAGTTCGGTACCGTGTGGGGCCAGCACGCGCTATCTATTTTAATACCATTTGGCACCGTTCCGAAAGACTACGGTGCTAAAGGAGGTACAGCACATGGTCGACCCAACTGGACTGGCACTGAGAATCCCGCAGAGTATCACGCCCTTAGAGTCCTTACTCGCAGTGGGTGTATGCCAAAAGCACAATCATCTCCTATCAAATATGCAGTGGGGAATCTTGCCCCACCCACATTATCCTTTTAGCGTGATTCCTAGCGGCTAACGGCTGGCTGACAAAGTCAGAAAAAAGTCCCGACCCGCATAAACTATTCCTTCCCAATCACCATACCTGCATAGCAAGACGCGGACGACAGCGGACGGCTGGCCTTCACGCTACGACCTTCGCTGCGACGTGACTATTTCCCTCTCCCTCCCCCTCTCTCTCTTCCTTTCCGTAGAATCGCTCTCGATCTCGTTTCTCAGCAATAATGAACTCATGGCAAGACAACTGCGAAAACGACAGTACGTCGATGACCGGTCACGATCCGACACTGAACCTCCTGCAAAGAAGACCAAGACACGGGGCGAGACTGAACTCGAGGCGTGCGCATCTTGGACATATCCTCCCGAGTTTTGGGACAGACTCTCTAAGATCAGTCTGACACGCAAGGCCGTGGAAGAGTACAACCGCCGCCTCCGTCTCCAGTACCATCCTTCTCCGCCTCTGCCTGGGCCAACAGAACGGGCTGAACATCTTGTCCATACTTTTTCTGCCAGAGACCTTGCTCGATTTGCGCGACAAGGCGGTCCAGATCTCTCTGATCTTCGCGGGGTAAGAAGATTATACAAAATGGTACTTTCTCTTACTTACACTGACCAAGGCTATTTAGCATCTAATAACAGAGCGTCAGCCTCCTGTCGCCATGAGTGCAAGCCAGTCTTCGCGAAGCCGGGCGACGAAGTCCACCGATCCAGTCTCTACCCTTCCTACCTCGGTAACGACTAAGACGACTAAGACTAAGAATTCGACGCCGTACGATCGTAACTTTGATTCGCATTTAACGAGCCATGGCGTTCGCCCTGTATACTCTTCACAAAAGCCGGACTTAATAGAAGTCCGAGAGGCCCTAACAGTTGCCAGGCCGTCGCTCTCTCCGTCCAAGTTTTCCGATGGCGCATTCGAAGCATTTCAGGAGTTCAATGCTCGCGCTAGAGACGAGGATGATGTACTGGCCGATATTATGCTAACCATCCTCGGCCCCCACCGGCCTGCCCACGCGCCTGCTCGGGACACGGTGTTTGGCAACCTTGAGTCGCTTATAGACGGGACGATCGCTCCACCAAAGCCAGACATGTACTACGGTGCACAACCCGAGGAGCTGTCTCAGTCGATTCGCGACGAGCTTGGTCATCACATCATGCCGTCGACTATGCTACATAAGCCCCTGGCACCTAACTTCTTTGTCGAAGTGAAGGGCCCAGATGGCAGCTTGGCTGTGGCCACACGACAAGCTCGTTATAATGGAGCTGCTGGCTCGCGCGCCATACACAGCCTGCAAAACTATAGAGAGGAGGAACCGGAGTACGACGGCCAGGCATATACTTTCACCTCTATATATCATGGTGGCCAGCTACAGTTATACGCCCACCACCCCACAGCGCCAACAGAGGAAGGAGGACGGCCCGAGTACCATATAACCCAAGTACGGACATTCGGCATGACAGACACCCGTGAAACGTTTCTCCAAGGAGCGACTACATTCCGAAATGCTAGGGACTTAGCGAAACAACACCGAGATCGCTTTATTCAAGCGGCAAACGCCAGAGCATCCCAGCCCAAAACAACTGCCTCCCAAGATATCGTTAAACCATAGAAAGAAAGCGATCCAGCCACAGATCCTTCCGAATGGCAGGATGGCAATAAGGAACTGCAACAGTCCATCGCCGACGCTAGCAGGCACGACTTTGGAGATGAGGGCGAAGCAACTGCCATTCCACAGTATCTCTCCATAGAGGGTGATTCAGAAGAGCCGAGCCAGGACTCTGTAGCTCTTGGAGATAACCCATCTTTGGATTTTGCGTCGAGCTTCACTTCGACCTTCAGCAGCGCGAAGCATCCGAGGCAGTCTGCGAGTCCACCCTCCCATTCGAAGGGAAGTCGGTCGTCCAGGGGCCGAAAGCGGCTGAGGAAAAGACGTGCGGCTGAATCGACCACTGCACTAGCAGCGCAGTCGGAGTCAAGCGAAGTTTGGGAAGATACTTAGCACAGAAGAGGGGTTTGTTTATGTAAAGGGCTACAGATCAAAGACGAAGGAATAATCGGCTAGCGTTTAGGATTTATAGCACATAATTTGTTATCGTCCACGGTGTTGGCATTTTTTCCAGTGAGGCTTTATTATCATCTCCACGGTAGTTAGAGGGCTAGTCCCTCTAAATAACAGTAAAGAGATACTAAAGAAGCCTACCGGCGATATACGGTGTCTCGCCCATAGAATAAGAACTGCGACGCCGCCCTCTTACTCTACTTATATAAGATCGGTAGAGTAACCTCTCTAAACAGCCGTTCTACCAGGGGAGTAAGATATACTCCCACTAGGAGAGACTGCTTTATACACTTGATAAAACCGTGAAGATACTATTTTATACTAGCCGTCGGACAACTTGGACGGCTACACACGGGGCGGCCACCTTTATGCCGCCTCCTTGGACGGCGGCGGCGTACGATTTAATTTAGAGTAGATCAGTCTAGCTTATAGCTATTTACAAATCCGATGTCCTCTCTAACACTTTATTCGTCCATTTATGTTTCGACTACATTAGAAAAAAAATGTGAGAATCCACGTGCATCGGCACATACCTTTTTAGAAGCCGAACTGCTTGTAAAAGTTCATGCCGTCCCTTCCGTCTCTCAACGGCGAATGCGCCAGTTTGTGTGTTTGTCTGGCTTTTCGAGCAAATACTTGCCAGTTGGTTTACAAGGTTAACATCGGCTGCCTCCCTTAAAGCAGGTTAAAATACGTTCAACCCCTTCTTAGATATTTCGGGCTCGAAATCTATTACACCTTTTCGAACACGTTACATAGGGAACAATGAAGCTAAATCTGCCCGGTCATACCCAGAAAGATAACCGAATGACTCTCGGTTCGCATATGTACTTCACCAGCCCTTCCATGGGACCCACGTCTCGCGCACAATGTCGTTTTCGTCCACGACGTAGTACACATGGAACGCCGCGGCGGTGATACACGCGTGTGCGCAGTACAGAAGCACTTTGTCCCCGATCCGAAACTCGTCTTCCACGGACTTTGCTGCCCCACTAGAAATTGTTGTTGTTGTTGTTGTTGTTGTTGTTGTTACTGCTGCCGCCGCTAATCCTCCGGCTGCTTCCATTGCCGCTGCGGCGCCGGCATCCCATGCCAAAATGCCGTGCTCCTGCGACATGCGCGCCACAATCCAGCCGGGCTTCCCTACCACGCTGCCGAAGCCGGGAAACAGGCCGGCCGTCTCCTTTGACAGAGCAATTGTTCCGGCGTTGACGAGTGCCTCGCCGCGCTCCGGGTACACGCCGCAGACCTCGGTCACGACGCGCACCGCCTGCTGCGCCGCCGCCACGAGGCCCGTCGACACCTGCTGCAGGTCGTTGGCCGGAAAGTTGCCGGCGTGCAGTTCGAGCGTCACGTTGGCGCCCCAGGGTGCCCGTTGCAAGCTGGACACCACGTGCGCGGTCGGCGTCGCGCCGATGGAAACGGTGAGCGTGTGGCTCGCCGGAACCAGGCTCGCTGCCGCAGCCACGGCGCTGACCTCCGCCTGCAGGGCGGCTTCGGCCTCGGCACGCGTACGGCTGCCGTACGAATGACCGGCGTGGCAGTAGAACCCGTAGAGAGACACGGCGCTGGACGCGGTACCGAGGGTCCGCTGCACCAGATCGTTGAGCCGCTGGCTGCTGGTCGGCACGCCGGCGCGGCGGGAGCCGACGTCGAGCTTGATGAAGACGTCCCACGACCTTTGCGGAGACTCTGAGGGCGACGTTGCGACAAACTCTTCGATGAGATCGAGGTGCTGCGCGTGGTCGATCATCAAAATGATGCGCACCGTCTTGCGCAACTCGGCAAGCTCCGGGAGTGCAGACGGCCGGATGGGCAAGCCATACAGGACCTGGGGTGTGTTTGTCAGTACCTCGCAAAAGCCACTACAGCGACCATCCACTAGGTGTGCTAGATTGCCAAGCGCTCACCTCTTCAATCACACCTTCTTCCGCTAGAGGTACGATGCCGCGAATTTCGGCCAGTGTGGATGCAACAATTTTTTTGTACTTGTTCCCTAGCATCAAGCGCGTGGCCTCGAGAGTCTACGAAGCCGGCGGCGGTTAACACATTGACGAATCTCAACGCGACTTCGTCTCGCTTCATGAACAGGACACAAAGGATAAATAGAATACCTTCAGCGTCTTGACGTGCGGCCTGAACGCTAATCCGGTGGTCTCGACATCCCGATGAAGTTGCGCAATATTGCGCTCGACGACTGGTTTGCTGACGACCAGCGAAGGCGTCGGAAGACTAGAGATCGGGAGGCCAATAAACGACTTGTGATGTTGGAGAGAGTATTCCATTGCGTGAAGATGAGACGAGGGTTGTGTTGGAGGGAAGACTGCAAAACTCGTGGCAGCGATTGTCGCACTCGTTATCTGCGGGCATGTCGGGAGAGGAAGTTGGTAGCGGTGTACAAATAGTGTAAGTAGCCTTTATGTACCAAGTAGACGCCTCAGCGTTACGTGCTTAGGTGATCAACAGGGCGGTAAAGCTGTCTATTGGCCAATACTTGGACGGAAACACGGTAAGCCGCACTACGAGCGAAAACTACGCAGTAAAGAATACTTCTCCAGTACATTTCTTGCGACGTATTTTCTTCCCAGAGTTCCGACCACAACAGTATTCCAGCTTTCAGACCGTTTATTGAGAAGAGTTCTGCAAGTTTCTAAGTGCATTTCTTAATGTATATCTGGGATCTATCCTATCACAATTCTTAGGAAACGAAATACCGTCTTCATATGTTTTCGATGTAGCGAACAAACTCCCTGTTGCCCGCGTTGTTAGCCCTGATGACGACGAAAAGGATGGAATGCATGCGGTTGCGGGCACCAACGTACCAGTCTGTGACCGCCTCCCTCCAGAGCCGCAGCTCGTGCTCCCGCGTGGCCGTGTAGAAGTCGACAAAGGCGTCGCCCAGCACCTCGCGCGCCACACTCCCCGGCGCGCGGAAGCGCTCGAGCGCCTTGACGAGCGTGTTGGGCAGCAGCGCCGCTTTCTCGCCGGTCTGGGCGCGCGTCGCCGACGGCGGCACGGTGATCGCCAGCTTCTTTTCGACGCCGCGCCAGCCGGCCGCGACGATGGCGAGCAGGGCGTAGTGCGGGTGCAGGTCGGCGCCGGGGATGCGCACCTCGAAGCGCGTCGCCGACGGCTTGCCGACCGGCGGCGCGATGAGGCGGATGCTCGACAACCGGTGCTCCAGCCCCCAGCTGACGTCCACGGGCGCCCAGTAGTTCTCGACGAGCCGCTTGTACGAGTTGACGGTGGGCGCGAGGACGGGCATGAGGTCCGGCAGGCCGTCGAGGAGGCCCGCGAGAAAGTGGCGGCCCAGGTCGGACAGGCCGGCGATGTCGTCCCACGGGGCGTTTGCGTCGACGGTGTCACGCGCAAAGAGGTTGCGCCCCTCGTGGTCGACGAGCGAGACGTGGATGTGGCCCGAGTTGCCGGGTAGATTCTGCAGCGGCTTGGCCATAAAGCAGGGGGTAATGTTCTCTTCGACACCGATGGACTTTGCTAGTAATCTGATGCCACCCGTGAAAAAAAAGTTAGATACGACGAATCAAACCTGCTTCTTCTTTGCGGGTGTTCTTCCTACTTGGAACGCACTTGAACAGCGTTACCTTATCCGCCATCTCCTCGAGGGGACTGACCCTGAGCGCCTGCCGTAGAGAAAGAAACACATCAGCTACATCCTCCTTTTTCCTTTTTTTTTTCTGGAGAGGACAACAAAAACGGACAGCCTCTACTACACCCGGCCCGCTCTCGGTGTGCAAGCCTTCGATACCGCAGCGAAACTGGTCGGCCTGGTCGAACAATTGCCGAAAGAAGCGCTTGTTCATGACGGGCCGTGTGACGCTATAGCCGAACATGCCGTCGGTGATGGTTTCGAGGCTTTTGGGCGAATGCGTTTTCAGGAACGCCGCGATGTTGGCGCTACGCTCCGGGCTGTTGTAGCCGGCTTCGGTGGGCGTTCGAAAGTTCATAAACTCGAGCTCAACTGCACGTGTGGCAAAAAACCATGTTTGTTCTGTTAGCCTTTGCTCGACCTCAGCCCGTACCTCAGCTCCTGCATCGGAACAACGCACCACCAGCGAGTCCTCGGCACCCGGCGTCGTGAAGCCGCTGGCTCAGCGATCGCATCATGCTGCGGCCGCACACGGGTAGGGGGTCGGACGCGGCGCCAAAGCTGACGAGCACAAAGGGCAGGCCGTCGTCGTCAAACGGCAGCCGGCGGAATGTGGACAGGTCCGGAAACGCGAGGATGTCGGCGTAGCCCTGCTCGGCGGTCGCGAGGCTCGTGCTGGGGTTGTGCAGCTCGTCGTGCATGTCCCAGCCGAAAATGGCCGAGCTCATGGCCACGCCGTTGGCCACGCCCGACAAGAACTTGTCCTTGGCAATGACCTTGCCCCGGAGGACACCATCGCAGTCGACGCCCGCAATCTGCACCTTGGTGTCGTGGGCGAGCAGCTCGGCGATGTTGTCGGCCGTGGCAACGACGACGCCGGACCGGCGAGCGGCCGTGCCGTCCGTTGCTGCCATATCTGTTCCGTTTGGCAACCGCTGCTTTGCGGGCAGCTCGGCTGCTCGCAATGTTCCGTTCACCATGCCCGCTGCAGAGCTAGTGCCTGGACTACTTTGCGTGTGAAGGTCAACCATGGCTGCCACGGTTCCGCTTTAGCTGCTTCTCAACACGCTTCTGTAAAGATACGGTAAAGCGCTCTTATCGCTGCGGGATATCATGGCAAACCAAGCCTCTTTCCTTACTTTTCCCTTTTTATTTTTTCCCCCTTTTCCCAATCAAGTGTAAATTTTTTTGGAGAGTTCTTTCTTATCCATTGCCTTTTCATCCAAATTAAGTTACGCCAAAATTAGAAAAAAAAAAGTTAAGAATGGTGAAAGCAATACGCGGAGTCCGTATCTTTCTTCCATCTCCGGGGCCCCACAAGCTCGACTTACCTTTTTTACCCCTGCATCCTGTGCTGGTCTGGAGCGCGCGGTAATAACGCCCCCGTGAACCCACCAGCGCGGTCCGCGCTGGGGCGTTGTGCCAGGTTTATGATCCCAGCTGTTGCGCGGCCAAGCTAAGGAGTAATTATTACTTGATACTCTTACTCATTGAATACCCCGTACACTATTTTGGAGCTCCCTGTATTATCTGGGGTAACTTGCCAGAAGCCCCGTTTCCAACAAGAACTAGTTCCAGATAGTTGTACATTTGCATATTATTTGCGTTTTCTCGCTTTGCGGAAAGCTTCCGTTGTGTTGTAGTTCAGGAAAACCACTTCCAAGGAGGTTGGCCGGTCTCTTTCCTGGCGGGTTCTGGACCTCAAAGTAATTCACGCAGGACCACCGTCGGACTTCCTGACGTGCCAACGAAGTGGTGCCTTGTAGGTCTGCTATCAGTTTTCCGTCTGATTCAGTCGCATGCTCGAATTTGCGACTGTAAGCGGTTTTGTTTTTTAATCAACTTGTGGCGGCGCCAGCTTATCCATTCGATTTGCTCCAGGAGCTGGTGGTCCGGGCATTCTCCGTTCCGCTGTGCGGGCGCATGATATGCAGGCATTCGGCTCGAAACTCAACGTCCCATTCCAGGTACATACAGCGGAAAATCTAGAAGGCAACGAGAAATTATTCATTTGGGTTTTACTGCACCATATTGAACAATGCTTCCATAGGTGACCCGCAACATTCATATAAGCATGTTAGCTCGTTTGCCAGTGCTCTTCTTGATTAAAACATCCATAATTTGGGTGGACAAGGATATTCTTCGATGCAATTGTTTTTCTTTTTATTTTTAGATCTGTATTGTGGCATACGAGGAAATAAAGTTAACGATGGGAAAAGATCCTACAGAGTCCGTAGTCCGCGCTGGTATCAGGGAATCTCCAGTATTGATTAGTAACATACTGCCGTCCCCCCTTCTCACGGACCCCTTTTCGAGATCCCGGCCCTCCGCGCATTTTGGCGTGGAAACGTCGGCAGGCAATTTCGGCCCTCTCTCTTTTTAGAAAAGCCACTCCGTAGTCATAGCCTGTCTACCACGATCTATAATACTCCACAACCATTAGCTTGGTAAAGGGCACACCCACCCCATGGGCCGCCTCAGCCGCGGCTGTCTCCGCTGCCGCGAGCGCCGCGTCCGCTGCGACGAAGGGCGGCCTTCGTGCCGCCGCTGCCTCCACCGCAACGAGATCTGCGAGGGCTACCGCGACACCGCATCGCTCATCTTCCGCCACGAGACCCACAAGGTCATTGAGCATGCGCAGGCCGCGCACACGTCACCGGCATATGCGTCTTTGCCTTCCAGAGCTGCCGCGCCGGTGCGCAGCCGCTCGGTTGATGCGAGCCTATCGTCCCGGCGCTTGTCCTTTGCGTCTGGCCATGGTAGTGATTACCACACCGAGGACGCCTCGGCCTTGGCGCCAGACGAGGCGGCTGGGGTCAAGATGAGCAACCCGCGCCGGTGGCTGAAAGCGACAGCACTGGCACAGTGGAGACAGCCGCCGGTGGAAGACCAGGCCGTGGATCTCTTTCTGGACAAGTACGTCCTCTACCCATGCAACCAGACGTCGTCGCCAGGGTTCTTGGAACACCTGCCGTCCATGTTCAAGGAGGTCGACAACATCCACGGGCGGCATGCGCTGCGCTGGTCGGTGCGGGCAGCCGCGTATGCCGATGTCTCGAAAGGCCAAGACAGCGACGCCCTCGCGCGGAAGGCCCTGCAGTGCTACGGCATGGCGCTGACGGCGCTTGGCGAGTCGCTGGCGCGGCCAGGCAAGGAGCCCGACGACTACGATCTCATGACGGTCGTCATGCTGGACATGTTTGAGGTGTGTTTGGCGGAGTCCCTCTGCGGCCGGTCGTTTTATCGCTCCAATTTCTCGACCATCCTAACTATTTTAGACGCTTTACATACCAGACGAAGCCTCGAAAGGAGCCCACGGCCAAGGCATGGCGCAAATCCTCCGTCTGCGCGGTCCAGACCTCGTATACAGTGCGCGTGGCTGGAGTCTTTTCCGGCTGGCGCACCACAGACTTGTTAGTGCCCTTTGTCACTTGTTCTGTCGACGATGTATTAATGTCGAATAGCAAAAACAACAACTAGCGTTCAATATGCCGCCTCTGGCCGAATCGACGGAGTGGTTGGACCAGCTTGATACGGACACAGAGCCGTACGTCCGCCTGGAGACGATCACGCACGAAATCAACGAGACATGCAAGCGAGCGCGAAGTTTGCTCGAGCTCATCGACGGCGGCGGCCTTCCTGTATCTGCCCTGATTGGTATGATTCAGGAGCTGCATGCTCTCGACCAAACGGCCGTGAACTGGCGGCACACACCACACCGAGCGTTCGCAACCGTGGCTGTCTCGGAGCGGCCGGACCTCCAGGCAGCTGCCGACGGAATAACGGACACGATCCAGCTGCACCCGGACGTCTGGATGGCGTATGGGTGGAACTACCACCGGACGGCACGCATCCTGTTCTTGCAGCAACTGCTCAAGTGCGCCTACGCCGCACTCAACGCGTCGGATTTGGACGTTCCGGAGGAGGTACAGACGCTGACCAGCACCGTGGATGCGTGCATCTCGACCGTGCGGTGGTTGGCCGACCAAATTTTGGCTACGGTGCCGCAATCGTTTGGCGATGTCGACCACATGGGACGGCCACACGACAGCACCAGCGGGCCACCCCGTTGCCGGGGCATTGGTGGTTACCTGCTTCTCTGGCCGACCCGGGTGGTCAAGGGCCAACCTAACGCGACTTCACAAGAACAAAAAGAACGGGCTACACGGGTCTTTGAACGGATTCGCGAATACACTGGCATGAAAGCTATCCTCGGCGACAAGAGCAGTATCTGAACACCTGAAACGCAACTCGCCTTTACTCGCAGAACTATTTCTTTTCTCAGTCGACGAGACACTGGACACAACCAAAATTTAACCTCGAATCATTTTTTGAACGCCGTCGAGTCTAGCTCCGTCCCGTCCTCCAGCTTGATCTTTTCGGCGCCGACCATGAAACAGACGATCCGGCAGGCCTCCCCCGTGCGGTTAATCCACGAATGGTTGGCACCGCCCTGAACAATGTACTCGCCGGCCTTGACCGTTTTCTCCTCTCCGCTGTCGACTTTGAGCACGATCTCACCGGCCACCACGACCGCGTAATCGAGGCTCTGCGTCCGATGCATCGGCGCCACACCGCCGGCGGGGATATTGGTGATGCAAAAGATGACGCCCTTAGGCGGGCAGCGCGGCAGCGCGTTGTCGAAGGAAAATGTGGGCTCCTGGTTGTTGGCTGGCACAGCGTCGCGGACGTCAAAAACGGCGAAGGACGACGCAGAAGGCCCAAAGGGGCGAAAGAGCGGCACTTCCTTGTCGGCGCCAAACACGGAGGTGCCGTCCTTGGTGTGAGTTGTGACGACAACCCGAGGGTGGGACTGTCCGGATGGCAGAATTGCGGTGATGCTGTCGGCGGTAGAAGACGACATATTGCAAGGCGTCTTGGTTGACTGTTTGGGACGGTGATGCCGCTGAATGGTTTTTGGACAAGGTGGTAGAGCGCGGTCTACTGACTGGGCGGCGTCTGGATTGAAACAATATGAATGCTAAACTATATGTGAAAATGATGATGGGATTTCCTGAATTATAGTGAAGACCGTTCAAGCATCGATTGATCATTGAGGAATTCAAGAGGTCTATTTCGACAAAAGGTAGGCCTCTTTATATAGAAAAAAAGCAATGCTTGGGCCACGTTTTCAAAGTGAATTTTTAATCAAAGATGATATCTCGAACCCCGTACATCCGTACTGTCACTCTGCAAAGCTGCATTGGGAATGTTGAACGAGGGCTGTGCCTGGAACAACGAGCGAAGTTCTCACTGAATCTCGTGCTGTCTTCCCAATAAGGGAATCTGGACGAACCCCCGCGGGAACCCTTGTGGAGTTCCTGCACGGGGGTAGTGGGCTCGCGGTACTAACCTCATACGGAAACTTGCACGAGCTGCTAACGGCATCCCATTATGCGAGCACCACGGCACAACTTTACGACGCCCCAAGACAGTCGGCCATGTGTCTTAACGATACGCAACAAATTCAAAAAATTTAAAATTTTGTCGTTATATGGCTACTATTGGCTCCATCATCATTTCATAATGGTCTATCCGACGAGGACGTGCGAGGTTGCTGTTCATAGATTTGTCAAAGTTAGAGTGCTGTGAATAGCGTAAGTGAACAAAAAAAAAGAAAAAAAAAAAGAAAGAGATACACTGTAAGCTTTTACCGTCCTACAGAATAATACCGCGAGATCCTCGACCCCTTAGAAGGCCCCTGAGACATGGGGAATAACATGACAGGCTTCTTTCTAATTCCTATGGGCCGAGCTGTATATTATCAATTTTCCGATTCGTATTCGCGTAACACATCCATTCTTCGGCCGCTTAGAAAAGGCGCATAATTTTAGGATATGGTTGGGAACATCAATAGGCATAACGTACTCGCAGATGAGCCTCCTGGGTGGTCCGTACCACCATAGATAGGGCCGAATATGGCCAAGGGCTTACGGGGAACCTTCAAGCGAGCTCCAATAGTTTCCAAAGTGTATACGCATACGGTTCTAGGTCGCATTGAATATCTATTTTATAAGAATGGAGAAGATTTTGAACTCTGCTACCCAAATAAAAACCGGAAAAAAAAAACAAGCATGAACTTCCACCGGACGTATCCAAGTCCCGTCAAATATAGAATACAGTATATAGTCCACAACCTTCTCAGATACGCACATGTCGACGAATCTCTGATACGGCGTAATATTTTGGGGTTTTACTTCTCCTTTGGCCCTGGTTCTAGCGGTCAGGTCGCTCTGGAGGGGAAGGGGTGATTTTGGCGGTATATTTGTCAACTTCACGCTGTTGGTAGGCGAACTAGGACGAGAACCACCATGGCTAGGGCAAACAAGGCCGTGGCCACGAGGAAGGGCAAGCCAACAAAGTGAATGTTGAGCCCCGCACGGAAAGCCGCGGCCAGCAGAGGGCCAGCAACGACGATGCCGAGACTCTCCAGGATGCCGGCTGTGTTGAGGAGCGTGCTGAGATGGGACGGCTCAACAAGAGCCGCGAGGAGGCTCCGCAGCAGAAGGGTGTAGCCATTGCCGAGGCAGTAGAGAACAACCCCAGTGATCATGGTGACGGGGTTGCGGGACAGGCCAATGACGGCCGTGCCCACGAGCATCCCGGCGCAGCTCATCTGCGTGAGCCACAAATCGCGCTGCAGCGCCGTACGCGCAGTCCAGCGGGTAATGGCGTAGCTGGCGGCGGGCAGCAGGACGAGCAAGAGAAGCAGAAGGACAAATGACTTGAGGGTAACCAGGTAGCCAGCCTATTTTGGTGCGTGCATGGCGCATAGTGTTAGCCAAGGGTTGTCGAGACGCTGAGCTAGCTAGCCTTGGGTATTTTACGTACCTGTGCCCACGTCCAGTCGTATTGCTTGCGTGCAAATTGCAGTAAAACTTCCTGGGCGTTCCTGCCCAAGGTCGAGGTAAGCAACGTGATCAATAGAAGAGTTACGTGCCCATTCACCTCGAACAGAAACACGGTTGCGGTGCCGGCGGCTTTGAGGGAATTCCGAACCGAGCTCCAGGCTGTCTTTTTCTGCTGGCCGCTTTCTCCGTAGCTGTTTGGGATTGAAGCGCCGCCTGCTGTGCTTGCATGACCGTTGTTATCCTGGGAAAACGAGTCGGCCGCCAAGTCGCTTGTTACGGGAGGCCGCGTTTCCGGAAGCGCCAGAGACATTAGGAGCACGGGAAAAAGCAGGCCGGCACCTATGAAGATGGGCAACCATAGGTTTGTCTGCATCAAGGTGGACGCCAGCGAACTAGAAATGAGCTCGCCGAGGAGAACTGAAGCGCCAACGTAGAGGAAAACATTGGATCTAAACATCGCGCTGCATAAGTAACCGCCATGCCATTTGTCATATTCAAGCCGTAAGGACTCTCTCTCAGACATACCGGTAAACTTCAGGCGTCAGATCAGCCAATATGGAGAAGATAATGCCGTTCAAGACTACGGGGCCGCCTCCGAGGAACATAGCGGCCGAGGAGAGCCACGTCATTCGTATGGGAAGCACATCCGACCGCCAGCCTGGTTTTCCAAACAACGTTAGGAAATGCAAGTGTTGCGTGTGCTAAACAGGGGTGAGGGGCGGAGAAAAAAAAGAAAGAGCCAGAAAAAAAAGCACTTACAGACGGTTAGGTAAATGAGCTGCGTCAACATCGTGCCGACCACGGACAAGACAAGCATCGTCTTTCTCCCGTGCTTGTCCGCGATGTATCCGTACGGCACGGCTGTGAGAAGACCCGGAAGCAGGTCGAGAGTCAACTGCCAGCCGCGCAGAAAGGCCAGCTCGGCCTGGACCTTGGTGTTCTCGCCGCAGTCCCCCAGCGGCAAGCCGGTCCCGGCGATGTTGCGGCAGATGATATCCTCGACGACCTGATTGAGCGGAATGGACTGAAGAGCACTGGCCATCTCAAAGAGCGCAAGCATGCCCATAATCGAAGCGACCGTAACGAGGTTCTTCCTAGGGAAAACGGGGGAGACGAGCTTCGGTGACTCGGTCAGGGCGTCGTCCCCAGCTTCCGCCAAAAGCGGTGTCGCTTCACTCGCTCGCCCCGAGGGGGCGTTCATGCTCTCCATGAATTCAAACCTCAAGACGAGAAAAATTTGGTCTATTTTTCTCTATCATTACCATTGATGAAAAACGGAAAATGGGACATGACGGGCTGGCAAAAAAAAAAGAAAAGACGCTAACAGCGACGAGAAGTAGGGCGGATCCTTCGATCCTGAAACTGCAGGATTGCGGCACGGGCAGTGTAATAAACAGGCTCAGTGAGAAACGTGCGTAAGCATTTTCAGCCAATCATGCTTAAAGGCACGTGAGAGAAGGGGTCCACCGGGCCGGGCCGGACTGTTCTGAAATCGTATCCTAGGCCTGTCGCCTATGCCAAACATTAACCAATTTTCATGCTTGCGATGCTAAGCGTTATGATTTGGCAGCCTTTTCTTCTGCGCTACACGTAATCACCTAATCGACGATTGACCTCTTTACGAGCACAGCTTCGAACGTTGTGGACATATGCAAGGGAGATATCAGGCTCAAACTCCGCGGCCTACCAACGAACGCCGAATCCTCCTAAAACCAGACGATATAAGCATGCAACATAGTTTTTAGATGTCTCGGTTTCTTACGCTGATGTGCTTACATACTTTGATGACGAGTGAGCCTGAGCGCTTTCTGCAGCATATTTGGCCCATCGTGGTTCGGCTGCGGATCTTGCCAGGTTTCACCCCTCGCCGCATTATGCTGATGCTCTTCCGAAAGACGTTCTGTACGCTTAAGGGCAGAAATATTGTAACATAATTTGGAAAATGAGTGAAGGATATAAAAATCTATAAAAGTAGAGGCTCGCTGCGAATCACATGGACAACGTGAGCTTTCTGATTTCAATACCATATCCCTTGCTGGTTCTCCAGAAGCAGATTTCTCCTTTTTGGGATTGTTCACCTCTGTGCGCTTCGAAGAAACTACACCTGCTATCCTTGGGGTAAAAGTGCACGCTACGCGTTGTCGACTACGGTGAAAATACCTCCACAGCCTTTTTGTTCCTCGCCTCCTACTTTTTCACGGTAGATTTATGCAAAAAAGTTTATACCGTAGTCAATTCTGCCAGGTGCAGGTGTTTTGAAAGGATTTGTAAAGCAGCCACATAAGGTCTGTTTTCACGTCCTGATCTAAGACCATTCTCACAACGTCCTTGGCAGCAGTCCTCCAATGATTCCACCAATACCTCCTACAATTCCGCCAACCACACTCCCAATTCCATTTCCAAGGTCACCCACGACACCAAGCACGCCCTGAATCAGGCTCAAGCTTTTGCCGTCTTCCAATGCCGCGCCTGCATCGTTGTCTGGCGTGTCCTTGCCCTGTAGCCACTGTTGTTCGGCGGCCTGATCCGGTGCGGTGAACGTTGTTACAGGCATCGGAAGGACCTTGGTGCACTCCGTCATGTCGTTGATGTTGTTCACGCCGAGCAGACTGAGTCTAATGTACTCGCGTGCAAATGCCTACCAGAGTCCTTGGAAGTTAAAAATACCATGTTGGACTTTCGCTTGATAAGGAAGCAAGTCTTGTTTCAGCTTTTGGGAAAAACCTACCGTATTCCACGGCGCCTGCCCTCGCGCGCTGGCAAATGTGTTCCAACTGTCCCTTGTTTCGCCGTATTTTGACAGGACGACATCACTCTGGAATTTGAACACGCGAGGCGGCGAGTTCCTGCTCGCGGTCTCGCCGTAGAAGAGCACATCCCACACGCCGGGTGTGCTGTCCTGGGGGGCACCGTCCTTGGACTCGTCGACAAAGTGCTGCTGTGACGTCGTATGAGCCCCAACGAGAGCTACCAGCGCCTCGGGGGTAATGGTCTTGTTGCTGAAGAGTTCCACAAGCTTCTCTGCCGGGTCGTTGACGTCTGGTATGCGTCCCTTGAGGGCCGCGCGGCTGCTGTCTTTGCGGCCGACAAACGACCGGATGCGCGGCCCAAGGGGACAGGTGACCGTCGCGATGGTGGCGCCCATCTGGATGAGGTCCGCCATGCCGACGTTGTACTTGGCTTGGTACTTATCGTACCAGCCCTGGACGACGATGCCAATGTCCTGCAACCCGTCGTGTTCCTTGCGGGTGAGCTCGTTGCCCAAAATGATGCTGCCGTCGGCACCGCCGTGGGTGTCACCCTTGGCCCAGCTCCCTGCGTCGTGGAACCCCAACCGGATGGCCGCACGCGCGTGCTTCGTGCAGCGACCAGACTCGCCGTGAAACTTGTCGTACATGTCTCGTTTCACGTACTCCCAAATACAGCAGGGATCGTCCTCACACGCCTGGCTGTCTTTGTGCGGAACGTTGGTGTACACGGAGGTCGTATCCTCGGGCGACTCTCTGCTTTGGAGGATGGCCTTTACGGATCGGCCCACAGCTGAAAGCTCATGATCATCGAGGATGCCCAGGTCACCAATCATTTCCACCTGTCCGCTGACTGGGCTTTTACGGGCCTCCAGTATTTCCTTGAGTTTCCCACCGCCCATGCCGGGATAGGCAAGGCAACCTTGGACGGCAGTCCATATCGTGACGAGAAACGAAGGTTTCATAGAAAAGAGTGTTATTAAAGAAATGGAAACTGACTCCAACACAAGGAAAGACGTTGTTCATAATAGAAAAAAAAAAACAGTGCAAACGAGTGTGATTCTATTAGCTGATTATCAGACGTGAAAAAAAATATCGAAAACTCGAGGACATTGGTGGTTGTCACAGGAAATTATATAAGAGAATTGTCACTTACCTTTTATTACAGCCTTCCTATGGAAGCGTGACCATCATCTCACGTCAATACCCATCCCACGGAAACGGCTCAGGGACCTGCCAAGATTTCCCAGTTTCTGTTCCTTAAATTTATCTCGAGTCCCCACCATTCATGTCCTCACTAGATTGTTGTCGTGTCCCCTGATATTCCGTGTGGGTGTATAATGCGTCAAGAATTGCCGAGGTACTATTTAAAGCCAAAGATCAGGCCGTTGGTCGGTCGTAGAACAATACGGGACGAACATATACTACAAAAAACATCTATCAATAAAGGCACCAATTTTGGCTTTCAGACGCTGGTCTTGCACATATTGAAGATGGTGATCAGAGGGGAACTCTGCATACGTTGACCGCGCGGACGATTCGCTTAAACAAACGGCTAAGTGCGCAATACTCACGGATAATACGCAGCAAAATTACACTGCACTTTACAAGGCCTTTTTACGAGGAGAGCATTACCAGGTTGGCAAAGATCGACAGGTTCAAATGTACAGATATAGCCCCGGTAAAATAACAATCAATAAAAAAGCGAAAACGGCTTACATTACTTTTGACACTTGGGTCCGCGGGGAAGACAGGAAATGTTTTCTTCGACAAAAAAGTTTACGTGGCCCCGTCCTTGAATAGCTTGGTGCCTCAAATCATGTTGTGTGAGCAAATGCATTCTTGACAATAGGCGCTACAGCAGGCCAAACGATCCGAGCCAGAGAGGCTTTCACTTTAGACCCGTGCTTATCAACAGTGTTAGTGTCTTTGCCCACCCGGATCCTGTCCTTCATCCCTTGTAAGATCCACGGCAAAGTCTGTTCGTTCTCTCTAGAGAGAATTGTCCAGGCCAACTTACTGGCTTCGGGGGCTACAGCTCTTTTTAAGGCCAGAACTGCTGCGAAGGCCTTCGAAAACCGAGCATCCCGGACCATAGTTCCAAACTCAGCCTTCTCCTTGTCGCCATTTCGGTCGATGTCCCGTCCTACGCCCAGACAAATACGACGCAACAAAGTTCTCCGTAGTTGGATACTTTGACGGCCATGTTTAGGTACAACCCGGCCACCGCAAGAAATCGTCTAGGTCAACGGTATTTGATACTGCGCGGCTTCCGTCGCCAAAAAAGTAGGTGCTGTTCCTTTATCTCTCGTAGAAGAAAGTGAGTGCCTTGTCACAGATGCCAAAATTAACTTGTTGTGGGGTCCCTCGTTCCATATACCGTTGAAGTCATTAACGATTGAGCTCCTCATTGCGCACTCTTTACCTCTCTCGTTAGATCTCTGGGGCAGACAGCCACTTGCCATGCGTCAACCTTTCTCAGCCGGAGTGTCATGTTACTGTCTCACTTCATGCTCTTGAAGTAGATGCACCTTTAAGCTGGGTAATCGTATTCATGGTATAAACTACGGCTCACCAATGCTAACTATTTATCTCTAAGACGGGTTTTAGAGCATCCAGAGGGTATCGCATATGTTTGATGGAACTATTCCCCAGACGATCCACCTAAAATCGCGGTCTGGATCTACACGACGCGGACATCCCTGCACCCGATAGAAGATCGGCTGCTGGTATGAAGACCCGAAAATGATGGTCCAGTGGAAAATAAGAAGCGCTACACGCGTAGGGCGTATCCACCTAGTTGTACTTTGGTCATAACGTGCATGTGATTGAGGACAAGCGATATAAGAATGTATATCATAATCAGGGCAAAACTGTAGTGGTGGATAAGACGAAGAACGGAAGGCAGGCCATAAAAAAAACGAAAAACGAAAAACGAAAAGAAGAAACCTAAGGAGGTAGCAACAGAAGCGTAGTAACGAAATAGACACACAAGTGTACGAAGACAAAAGACAGCTTAGAAATCATAGAAAAGGATACAGGAAAAAAAAAAGTTCCCACAAGCAACGAAGGGAAATCAAAGGTGGGAAGACAGATACAATGCAAAGGAGACAAGACAGCTTCGACGACGCAACCTCCAGATATGCAGACACACGCTGACGCTGATTCTTCACCAACGAGAGCAGAGCACGATCCCCCAGTCAACCATCGTGGAAATTTTGAAAATGACATTCTTCTAACGCCAATGCGAGCCGTAGTAGTCCGCTTCCTGCGGTAGCATGCGGTATCGGAACGTGGACGATGACGAGCCAAGAGTTGCCTCGCCGGGTCTTGTAACTGTCGCCCGCCGGGCCGTGTCGATAGCATTCATGGCATCGAGTCGAAAACGGTTCATCGACGCCGTCTCGCGTCGTCGGCCGCCGCGTGACCGTTCTGGCATTCGCATATCAACTTGTATGTGGAGGCCCATGGCTGCAACTGCGTTAGCTAACGATCAGGTTCTGCTTTGCAGTGTCTTCTGCCTGAGAAGGAACCAAACCGCCCCCACGAAAAAAAAGTAGAAAAAAAAAGACGTATGACTCTTACCACCACGAGAATTGACAAAATCCTCAATGAACCTGCCAGAAATCGGCCGCCCTTTGGCGGTGTCGGTGGCGTTCTCGAAGAAATAGGAAACGCCCGGCTGGTGCGGGTCAAGCGGGTCGCCGTCGCGAGCAGGCAGAGCTGCAAAGCAGTCCAAAATGCCGCCAAAAAGTTTCATCTCTAGGTAGAACCCTGCCTCACGGGACATTCCCTCGATCTCGACCGTGCCTGGGGTTCGGGGCCGGCCTTCGCCGATGAGATAGCCGGTGAGGACGTGGCACAGCTCGTGGGTGACGGCGACAATCATGTGGAACATGTACTTTTTGCGGTCGCCTTCGCTCTGGGTGCGAAGAATGTCATACATTGCCTGTTGTTGTCCAAAAGTCAGAAATCAAAGGAGCATAGAAGCATAACAACCCAAGAGCCAGGGACAAAATGTGAGAGAAAAAAAAAACCCCCCCTAAAAAAGAGACAATACAATGAGTGGAGAAAAAAGACACAAGAAAAGCACAGTATGCAAAAAGAATGCAGCAAAAAAACGCCAACAACGGCGGGAAAGGGTCAACCAAGAGTCTGTACCATTGCGCATAGTTTCATCTTCGCCACCTGGTAGGGTTGAACCTCCCCTAGGGTTGGGCCGAACGGTCCCTTTTCTCTAACGGTCGTTGCCTCTACAGCGTTTTTCATGATGTAGACTTCGGGGAAGCTCGTTCTCAGCTTCCGAAGGAACGCCCTAATGTGCCTATCCATGTCGTCATCAAAGTCATCTTCAGGAGGGTACAGACACATTTGTCCTGCACGCTGGCGAGCTTTAACAATAAGGGTTGCGAGATCTCCAAGTACCCGCCGCCCCTCCGAAGTTTCGAGAATGTAGAGAGATGCGTCGACGATGTCGTGGACCGTCCAATGCATTGGGTCGCCCACAGGGAACTCTTCATAGTCGTGTGTGCCATCTTGGGGCCTGAAAACCTGCAGCTCGCCGACCCTGAGGGAACCCATTTCCACGATTCGCTGCGTAAGGTGAGGAGTCTCAGGAAAAAAATCACTGCTCTAGAGGTGTAGACGTTAGCAGTGGCTTCTTGGATAATCACAGGCGTCAATACGTACATTGAAAGACTGCAAGCTTAGATGGAAGCTGCAAGGCCTGTCAAAAAATACTGGATTTCGTGCAATAGTATAATATTGAGAGGAAATGGACTTGGTTTTTTTGTGTCTGATCTACCAACTTTGAACAACAAGAGGTAGCACAATAGGGCGAGGAGCTGAGAGTTCTTATAGCTCTTTTGACGGCCCCAGTGAAAAAAAATACTATCCAGCAAAGGAGCGTTTTCGTCCTAATGCCAACCGGAGCCTCTGTGATGAGCAAGCAGAGACTCCGATGGCCGGCATTTCGGCCACCAGCTGAAGCGTTCTCCTAGCTTGCCGTGGGAAATTGTCCCAAAAGTGCGTACCTTCGTTGACGGTGAGTTCATCGCAATAATGCAGCACACAGAAGAATGTTTGCAAGACGAAGTGCTCTGAGGGGGGGCAGCCAGGGGCAAAAGGCCCCATAGCGAGCCCCTTCCGAGGTTTCACATTCGGGTGAAAAGATGAGGCGAAGGATAACAAACCGGACCAGAGTCCTATTCTTAGGAGACAGGTGAGATATTGTGGCCGATGTGAGGTCGACCACGCTTCAGGCTGGGATTTCCAGCATTGGGCGCCTAATACAGCATGAGGCAAGGCCAAACAATTGCCAGAGCATTACAAAGTAATTACTCCGCAGCCAGATGAGAGCCCCGGGGCAGCATTGAACAGAGACCTTTGCCATCCGGGTGGAGCAAGTGCAGTCCGCTCGGATCATCACAGGCACCGACCGGGCCGCCTACAACAGTCTAGCTCTTCTTCACTGTGGCAGTGTTCCGAAGGCCGACCAGCAGGCTGGCTCCTGCTGGTTCCAGTTTGGTAAGCGCTTTGAGAAGCGATTGGCGTAAACTGTGAGATGAAGATGCAACCTGGTGTTTCTGCGTTTCGGCCTCGGTGGCCCTTTTACCGCTGTGCTGGCAGAGTACGTCAGGGGCTTGACCTCCAATCTACTCCCCAATGCCTCGCTCATGTCTCCACAAAAGAGGTGGCCAGGTCCCAAGACGCCATCCTTCAGTGCCCCCTTTATTTCACCGATATTGATGGCCATGCAAGTACGACGTAACAACGGCGGCAAAAGAGTGAGCCCAACCTAGCTATCGTAGCAGCGTAGATGAGCAGTTGTGGCCGAACTATAATGTACGCTGCCAGCCAATGGTTTCCAGTTGTTAGATGTGTATCCACTGCGGGGTAATGATGTCTGCTCGGATCGTGTGCCGTTGGCGGCAGCTTTTCTGACGTGGTAAATCCAACGAGTCTCGGATTGGTGCGGAGCATTGAGCGTGAGCGTCACGCCAAGGCCAATAAAGATATGGCTCCAACTTCAGAAACATGCTCCAGATATGATAGGGCCTTCGCCGCCAGCAGAACGAGAAGCTTCGAGAGCACCCTAGTCATGTTCTATTCTAGGATGAAACGAGTGCTGCAGCAAATATCTGACGTATTACGCCGGCGGCTACTCGACAGTGCGGCCTGCGTGCTAGCTATTGTGTGAAGCCAGCATCATATGGGGCAGTTTGACCCAGACATCACGCGGCTTGGGCTGGGAGTGAATTATTATGAAGGCGACAGGTGGGCATCCACGCCAGCACAGCGGCAAACCAAAGCCACAAAGGAGGGACGGGTTTTATGGAGTACAGTGAAATAAGCACAGTACAGACAGTATAATTGTTCTCAGCGGGATTCGGGCAATCGTAGTTCGTTACAGTGTCATGATATTTTCTTAAAATCTTCTTTCTCACGTTCTCGCTCGTCGCCAAGTCACCCACAGAAAGTACAGAAGAAAAAACCAGCAGCGAGCGAATAATGTCCTCAAGAAATTTGCTGCCCATTGGCCGCCTGCATAGCAGTCATCATGACGTCCTGCTCAACGCTCTGTCAAACGTCCTCAACAGCCAGGCAGCGCAGACAACCTACGGTCAAATCCTCGATGGCTTGCCCCTAGCGAGTGTTGCGAAGGATGTGTATGACGGTGAGATGGTATGCGTTGGGCACCCACTGGTTGACGAGCACTTTGAGCTCTCGCCTCAAGTGATCTCGAAGATCAACGAACTCCGCGCCAGCGTGCCGATCAACAGCTTTCAGGTGGATGCCTCGGTAGGCCATGAGTTTATATGCTAGATACGACTTTATTGCTTTATATGCTAACTACAGCCTAGGCTATTCTCGAGTTCCAAGCGGCCAGCCCTGGTTCCAGGGCGTTCCAGGCACGTTTAGTTGAGCTGGTCGTACGTGTGATACATGCAATTGCCGTCTGGATCTACACCAACCACAGTCCTCTCCGCCCACAAGACGACCGACTCATGGCATGGAGGCCAGACAAGGGCGAGCTGGACTGGGCCTATCGCAAGGGCTATCCGCCGACGTTGTTCGTACACCCCTGGTACACCGCGTACGACCAGTATCCCGACGGCGTAGCCGATGGCGTGGGCTACTGGGCCGAGGACCGGATCTTCGGCGGCGTGGTCTTGTTTGACCGGCGTGGGCCAGAAGCGCCGGACACAATCTATGAGGACTCGCCTGTATCAAAGGCTGTTTACTTGCCAAAGCAGCTGGATGCCGTTTATTTTCACACAAACGCCGACAATGTGACATATCGAATCTACCGTCTTCGCAACGAGCAGAGGCAGCAACTGTTGCAGTTTCTCCTTTCTCCCCTGGACGTTGTCGCCTCTCAGACGTCCTGTCCTCTGCCCATTCGTGGGGATGATGACAACCGTGTGCGCATCGACCCGGAAGAGCCCATGAACGAGACAGGCATCTACCGAGACCTGTGGGAGCGCAAGCCGCTCAACGACGACGACAACGATTGTCGTTCGCGCGACGTGGTCGACACATTCAACTTCCTGTCGGAGGATGACTATGAAGCCGCCAGAGGCCGTTATATGCATATGAAAGACAAGCGTGACGAGGCGTATTTTTGCGAACATCCAGAGTTGGATCCCCGACGCAATCCAACCGATCGTAACACAATGTGATCTTTGGAAAAAAGGCATTGCTTCGACATCTTCTCGAAGTCCATTCGCGGCGTTGCTTTTTTTTTATCTGAGCGTATTTTAGCCGAATCAACCTACCTTTTCTCAACACACAATGCTTTCATTTGTCTCAATTGCACCCCCCCGCGGATTTTTTTATATTGTAACAAAGAAAATAAATTTTGATTTTTTGATTCTGCATCATTTTTTCAAGCACACTTCAGTACACGGGTGAGATTAGCGACCTTATAGCGTAAGCCGTATTGCGATTTCTCGCGCTTCCCAGACACAGAAAAAGGCGCAAATCGAGCTCTCCGGTAATAGTACTTCGGAATTAACACGGTTGACTAGACAGTGGCAAGGAAGCTCTCCGAGGCCCATCTGCGGCTCTCATGCGGACCAGAGAGCAATGAATTGCAGATGGGGGAGTGGAAGGCTGGCCGAACGTCAGTTATTCCACGAGCCCACTGCTAGCAGAGAGGAAATTCTCTTCCCAAGATCAAGTTAAGGCAAGTCAGGGAAACGAGAAACGCCCCCATGACTGTCCTTAATAATTAATTCTCCAACTCCTCTCATCCCATGGCGGCCGCTGGGATCAGGGCGGCCAGGGCGGCAGCGGACCGCACCCTTGTCCACACCGCCGTCCTCCTCCCCCTTTTTGACCGCTAATCCCTCCAACGGCTCACCTTCCGAGAACAAGCAGCCATAATAATAAAACCTGGTTACGCCTAGCAACAAGGCACTTTCAAACCAAGGTACATAGAGGAAAAAGAAAAGGGAAAACGAAGGATTTGATACAATGGGCAAATCACCGTTGCAGAATAAAGTAGACATCAAGTTAAAAAAAAGGCCGAGAGTAAGACGGGTGATCTTGCCCACCGGCAAAGCAGGATTGACTCCACACTTCCTAGTTGCGGTAGCCGCCAGTGCCTGCAGTCGAAACGATCGTAAGCTCCTGGTCCACGTCAGCACTGCTGGCCCGCCTAGTGAGTCTTTGTTCCTTCACGTTTTAAAATATCACGACCTCCTCCAGATGCATTTCGCCAACTGTTAACTTTCCAAGGGGGTCTTGCTTCCTCCGAAGACGCCAAAAAAAATTTAAAAAAAATTATTAGTATAGAAAGTTCATAGAAAATAAAATTGGCAATGCAGGAAAGTCTCGCCTTTGGTAAGGCAACCGTGCAGATATGCCTCATACAAGTTTTCACAGCTTGTAAATCGGTGCTTGTAGGTCGTTCGCTGACGTTCTAATGACTTTCAGCTTATGGAAGAGGAAGGTGGCTTGGAACGCTTGCATTTCACCCTTGCTCCAGGAGCCATGCAAGCCTGCGATAAGAAGAACAACTAAGTACGGAGATCATGCTAGTCTAAACAACCATAAATAGACCAAATCACCCCAGATGTGAGAAAGATCCGCTTGTCGGCTAACTGTATGCTTCGTTGCAGGCTGCTTACTTCGTAGTTGTAGTTGTAGGCTGATGAGCCACACTTACTCAGTTTGGCTTGCGCTAGCCGCGACGGCCGTGAAGGAATGATCAACTTGATGGACTCGCTGAAGAGGGATTATCAGATCAGCCCCCTCAAGTGAGAGGGAATAGGCGAGCCTCACGTACGATAATGCAACAGCTCTATGTCGAGTTAAACGGCATGGCAGTCGGCAGAGCATTGAAAGGCGGTCTAGACCGGCCCGGCCGTCTAGTAGGGGAATAAAGCTCTGGGAGCCATCAAAGACTAGAACGAGCCATGTGCCCGTCAAGTAGCATATTTTAGCTCTGCAAACTTTATTCCCGGAGAGGCAGCTGGACCGGAGGCTACATTAATCACACATTCTTTTGTGGGTAATGCAGGGGGCACCGCCCCGTGAAAATTGCTAGACAGTTGACAGTGCACACACCTCGACTACACTCGCACTGGAAGAGGCCCTAGTTATTCAGTTATATCAACGGAGCCGCAGCTCATCACATTCGACGTGACGGACCCTTCGGGTTGCGTACCCAGCCCTACCGCGACTAATAAACTAATTTCTGAGGCACTTGATACTGTAAGGGGGGGAGGGCTGCGTATTGGACCCTCGATTCGGACGTATGATTTATTCAGGGGTAAAGCAAAGAAAGAAGGAAACCGTTGCAGTTTGCGCGCAAGGGTCTCGTATTGCTACTGCCTCGAATTTGCCTCCGAAACTCCGGGGTCTTCGACCGGTCCACCCGGCGAAATAATGCCAACGGAATATGATGTCGGTCAGACGGGGCTCAGATTTAGGGCTGACGGACGGTGTAGTGGTTGAAGCACGCAAACCCGCATACACGAAGTATTGGTAACATTCGATGCTACTACAGAGTAAACTTCAAGCGTACGGAGTACAGTTATCAGCACGCCTTGGCAACATCATCCAAGGCCTGACCGTTGTAGGACGAATAATCGAGTCGGAATTCTCTCAAACCGACGTCTTACGTCTTACGTATCTCTGCACAGCTACACCGCAGAGAATCCACACGACCCACAGAGGTACACGAAGCGTCTCATTGTGATGGTTGATGGTCATATTGTGGAGGCTTACTTTAGAGAAAGAAAATCGACGTTCTGTTTTCCCTAATGGCAAGATGCACTCCGTAAAAAAAATATAAATTGGGCTGGCTTCCCCAGGTACTCTGAACTGTGGAAAATACCTGATCAAACAGTTTTTCCTCTTCCTCTGTCAGTATCCTCAATATACATCTTCCTTTTCATACCGCCAAGAACGATGGCAACGCCTATTCCTCCTCCGGCGCCTCTTCCCGATCTGTCGTTGCACCCAGAAGTGCAGCGCGATCAGGTTGACGCAGGCAAGATAGTCAACGACTGGATCTCGGGGCTGGAGAACCGGTTCAAAACGAAATCCTTTGGCGATCTCTCAGCGTTATTCATTGAAGACTGCTGGTGGAAGGACAACGTGGGTTTGTCGTGGGACGTAACAACGCGACATGGACTGGGACCTATTGCCGCCTACCTCTCCAGCGCGCCCTGCCTCCCCTCGAACCTCCAGGTGGCCACGAGGGCTGGCGTGCAACCTCTCTTGATGGATGCCGGCGGGATGTTTTGGATCCAGTCCGGCTTCACGTTTCGGCATCCGCATGGGCAGGGCAATGGCTTTGTGCGGCTGGCCAACGTCGGCAAGTCGGATTGGAAGGCTTGGATCGTCGCGACCAACTTACAGGAGTTGGATTTCCAGAAAGAGCTGCAGACCGCAAATGACACCACCACCGCCATTTCGCGCCACTTGCCGGCCACCAATGGCAACTCAGACGCAAACAAGGACCTCCAGGTTCTCATTGTCGGTGCTGGTACGTTTTCCCAGAAGAAAAAAAAAAGAGTACAAAATATTTGTCGAGCTCATCTCAGCATCGCTAAACTTCCATGCAACAGGACAATGTGGCTTGGGACTGGGCGCGCGCCTAAAAAACATGGGCATCAATACGCTGCTGGTGGAAAAGTCGGCGCGGGTGGGCGACGTATGGAGGAAGCGATACGACAACACGACGCTCCATACGCCGCGGTACAGCGACTCGCTTCCGTTCTTGAGGACGCCGGACAACTGGCCGAAGTGGCTTTACAAAGACAAGGTGGCGGATTTTCTGGAATGCTACAGCCGCCTCCTGGGGCTCGACGTTCTTCTGAACACGTCCATCACCCATGCACGCTACGACGAAAAGGAAAAGCGGTACCATGTCGAGGTAGAAGGTCCGTCGGGCACCCAGGTCTTGCGGCCGCGGCACCTTGTGTTCGCCGCGGGGATCTTCCGAGAGACGCCCCGAAACCCGGACATTCCTGGGCAGGACTTGTTCCGGGGTCAGATCTACAATCCCGCCCAGCTCAACGCAGCTGCTGACATACCCGACCTTCAAACGAAGAAAGTTGTCGTGGTCGGCATGGGCAACACGGCCCACGACATCGCGTACGACCTTGCAACGCACGGCGCCAAAGAGGTGACGATGGTCCAAAGATCGCCCATCTGTTCGGTGTCTACCAACAGCTTGGAAACCATTGTGACGAGCATTTGGAACACAGAAGGCGTCAGGCAAGAAGACGCGGATCTGGCCATGCACTCGTTCCCGTTGTCCGTCCTCCGCACCATGGGCGTCGGCCTCTCGAAGGTTATCAGCGCCTTTGACAAGGACATGGTCGAGGGCCTGAAAAAGGCCGGGGTGGCGCTGAATACGGGCGACGACGGCGTTGGCATCACCGATCACCAGCTTGTCAAGGGCGGATCCTTTTATGTTGACCAAGGCGCCAACAAGATGATCATCGACGGCCGAATCAAGATTGCGCGAAGTGACGGCGGAGTCAAGAGCATCACCGCCACTGGCCTCACCCTGGCCGACGGCTCCACGCTCGATGCGGACGTTATTGTATTTGCTATTGGCTATGATTTCAACGATCACATCATGAAAGAGGTCCTAGATCCTGCCGACTTTGAGAAAATCGGCAACGTGTTCGATCTCGACGACGATAACGGGCAAGAGAGATACGGGGTAAGTCGAGCCGAGTTATGCCCTGGAATTTTTTTTTGGTCGTTCATGTACTGACTCATACGCCTGTTGCAACAGATGGTCCGGCCGACGAAGTTACCTGGGTTCTGGTTCCTTTTCGGAAGCTTCGCGCAGGTTCGCTGGCTGACGCGCATCCTCTCGCTGGAAATTGCGGCAGTTGAAAAGGGGCTGAACACGACCTACTTCGACTGGAGTTCTTAGGTTTTCCTCGTTTTTTTTTGTGTTCAGGCAGCCAAGGGGTAGTTCGGTAGAAGGACACAGGATCTGCTCAATCACGAACAATGCGTTTGGAAGCTGTTAGGAGACCATCTATGATTTATAGCATAATCGAAAATTCGCGTATTTTTAGTCACTGGCTTTCATATTTCACCTTGTTGAAACGGTTTGCAGTGTTGAATCTATTTGTGGTGGTCTGGGAATATCAAAACGTGATGATTCTCCCCTACTTCGCCATCATCCTCCCCAACATAATATAGAATATCTCCATCGAAACCTTTCTTATAGATGATGCCTTTTCAGACGTACCGTCATGCTCAGGAAGGATTTTAAAAACCAGCTAGAGACCAGCCTTGCGGCTTCCATTATATGCAAGATAGGAGGCTACGGGTAACAATGTGCTGTTCAACTTACGGCTATAGAGAGGCACGGCGACTATTTCAATTAGCGTAGCCAGTCTTTGAAGGCCCTTTTTAAGACTATACGCGTGAAGAATTGTGCGCCCAAAGGTAGAAAACGTACATCAACTCACGAATAAAACGGCTGCTCACTCAACATGGGCTTGTACGTAAACGCTCAAGAGAGCAAGTCACAACAGATGGTTGCCCATGGGCTCCCTGTTGAGAACGTGGGAGGAAACAAAGCGAATTGGTTTCTCATACAATGTCTGGAGTAGACGTATACACTTTAAAGTCTGCAAAGCACACTCATTGCATCCATAGAATCATCGGAGCACAGCACAGCCACCACCTACGAGCTCGAGAACTTTCTGAGCACGTTTTCCGTCATCCGCGCGACGTTGTTCTTATAGCCGTCCCAGCCCAGGGAGCAGTACCAGTTCATGCTGCCGACCGAGAAGACGGACCCGCCGCCGGGCGTCTCGTACAAGACAATGTCGCTGCGGATCCGGTCCGTCTGTGTGCCCAGGATGTTCTTGTCCTGGAACCCATGGTCCTCGGGAAACAGCGCAAACTCGTCTGGGTGGCCGGTGCTCGTTGCCAAGATGACGGCCGTCTCCGGGCTGCCGTAGAGCGTGTCGTACCGGTCGATCTCGTCGCCGCTCGCGCCGCCACCAAATCCGTGTACGCCGATCAGCTCCTCGGGGCCGCCCATGCCCTCAAACACCCACGCAAACTTTCCGTCGCTGGCGGCCGCGGCTTCCGTGCGCTTGTACGGCACACCGGGGCCGAAGCCTTCGCCGCAGCAGCCGATGCCGAACAGATAGTTGGCGGCGCGGCCCCGTGCCCGCCACAGGCCACCCTGGGCGCCATTGAGGGCGTGGTGGCGCTCGCCGCCGGGCAGCCCAAACGTGCGGACACCCTGGTCGCCGCGGCGGACTTCCATGCGGTAGGGGTGCACCGGGTCGAGCACGGACATCCAATAGAACCCGTTGCCGCCCAGGTACATGATGTTGCCGCCGCGGGCCGCAAACTCGCTGTAGGCGTTGAGCGACTGCACCGAGGGGTACTCCGGGTGGCTGCCCGTGATGACGGTGTTGTACTGCTCGATGGCGCGGACGCCGTGGTCGTGCAGCTCGTGGTCCAGGGTCACGTCGTAGGGGATGCCCAACGACTCCAGGAACCCGATCATGAACAGGTCGGCGCTGAACTCGCGCGGCCGGTCGAACCCCCAGTGCTGGAACCCAGGCCGCACGTTGAGCACGGGCCGCTTGGTGCTCGAAAAGACGGAGCCGGAGCCGTCACGGTGGACGTCGTACAGAGACAAGCCGAGGTCGTCGCGGCGCTTCATGCGCTGAAAGTCCTCGTCGGTGCGCGGCTTGAGGTGGGCGTCCAGCGGCAGGTACGACGACTTGTCCTCGTCGTACAAGTGCTCGTTGGCGTACGCCGTGTACGTGAACGTGGACAGAATCATGGCCACCTTGGCCGTCGTCGGCGCGGCGTAGTTGGGCCGGACGAAAAACGTAATGTTGTCCTTGACGCTCGGGTTGTCGGCGCAGCAGACCTCGACGGCGTACGCGCCCGAGCGCGCATCCGCCGGCATGCGGATCGTAAAATCCGTGCTCCAGCCGGCGTCGTCCAAGTCGTCGTCGTGGAAGTGGATCGCCCCGTACCCGTACGATGCCTTGGTCCAGTCCGTCTCGCTGCCGTCCCAGTCGTGGCCCCGGACGGCGCGACTGGGCGCATTGATCAAAGCACCGTGACGGCCGTTGCCGGAAACGTCCACGATCTCGTCCGAGGCCATTTTGAGCGCAAAGTTGAACTCGGCCAGGTCCCGGGGCGCGGCCCCCGTCGTGGCGAGGCGGACCGCCTCGATGCGTCCATTGAAGTAGTCCGCTGCCTTGGCCGTGGCGGTGGTCTGGGTCGCAGCCAGAGTGAGGCGGCCGGGCACTGGCAGCACGACAGCACCCGGCAAGTCCGCGCCCGTCTCGTAAAAGCACCCCGTTTTCTGGCTCAGGTGAGCGATGGGCTCGATGGAGAGGTCGAGCCGCGCACCGTGGATCCGCGCCCACAGCTTGATCCACTGCTTCTGGCTGATCGTGTAGTCGATCGTGGTCTCGTGCAGCGTGGTGCCGTCGCCGACCCGGACCTTGAGGCGCTGGTCCGTGCCGAGCACGATGGCCACGCCGCTGACCCCGTTCTCGCCCACCAAGGACACAAGTGCCTGGTCGTGGCCGGCCTTGACCAGGGTCGGCTGCGCATAGAGCGAGATGACAACACCCGTGTCCTCGGCACGCACGCCCAAGCTGTCGACTACAGCGTACGAGCCTGGGTGGGCCTGCTGGAAGCGGCCCTTGCACGTTCCTGACGGAATTTGCGAGATGGCCTCGACGCGGACCTCGGGTGCATGCGGTTCGTCAAAGCCCTGGATCAGACGAACGGTCCGATGGGTGAATTTCGCGGACGTACTCGACACCTAGCACTGGTTAGACGGATTTACAGTTCATATTCGGCTGCCAGAACGAGCACTCACCTTGATATCGACGAGGTCACCAGGGCTGGCGATCCAGGGGTCCGCATAGCCAATGATTTCGGCCGGATAGCCATCAGGAACGGCACACACGGTTGAAGCCATGACGAAGTGGATGTACCTTGAGTTTGCAAGAGAAGAAAAATAAACACGATACGTGGCTTGACCTTTACGAAGACGGGAAACGATGTGATGGGGGCCTGGCGATGAAGATGAGACGGAGATGGGGAAAGGGGCGGAGGGGCAGTAGATAGGAGGAGATAAAATACAAAGACTCTCGAGACAACCTCACGAGTCCTTCTCCAAGAAACTGCTAGTCCCTAAGGCGCTGTTGGTTCTGCAGCAACGGAACCGATGCGTGCGTGTCCTTCGAACAAATCCGGGGATGGTTCGACGACCGGGAGGGGGGGAAGAGCGGCGGCGGTCTCGGCCGGCCACTCTGTTACGTAAATAATATCTCGCGATAGAGTCGACAGACTGTTGGCAACACGAGAGTAGTTGGCAAGCTCTCCGTGTTCACTGTGTTGTTTATCTCTGCTAGTACGGACCATGCCGGCTGACATTCTGCCCACGCGAGCCCGTCTGAAATCAACCGTGTGATATACGATAGAGTTTCCTCGCCACCCCCTAAATCCCTCCCTTTTTCCCCCTCCCCCGGGTTATCCAGGCTGCGCTTGTTTCCGCCAAGAGCAAGCTATGAAGGAAGTTGACGAGCACTAACACTAGCGACCATTCACATTGAACCAGTTTGTAACCGCGTAGGCAGCAGATTGCTGTCCCCGTGCTTATCTCGGGTCCAGCGAAACCAAGGCCCTCTTGTTTCCACAAAGTCGATCTCTCTAATCTAAACGACGTCGTATTTTCGCGGAAACGCCAGGAAACAAGCAACCGGCCAATGAAAAACAAAACCGCGCTCTTAGCTTGCTTTTAACCTACGTTGTTGTGTCTCCACTGATTAAGGGCAACTGGCAAAAGAGTGACGAGGAAAGGTTTCCCCATCAACTTTCGTACGGAGTAAACGCTTCCCGCCAAGTTAGTCCTATGCACTCAGGTCGACCGTATGGGGTAAAATGGAGACTCCCCCCCCCCTCTCGCCACTATGCTGATCGCCGGCGGCGAGTACGGAGTAAACCCGCAGGTTGTTTTAGTTTCGTGATAAGAAGAGCCAAAGAATAACCTGTTCTGCTGCCGGAACGTCGTTCCAACGTCTGTGCAGTGCAACCTTGGAATGGATCGAGGTGGTCGGCGAGTTTGGCTAGGTTAAAAGGGCCTCCTCTTCCTTGTTCTCTTCGCCTCTTCTTAGAAACTGCTCGGGCTGTTTATATTTCGTGCGCCGTGCTTTCGTACGCTTTGACTCCTTTCCTTTCCTCGCCGCTCAACAGGCCCTTCTGCTCAAGGTTTTCCATCTATCTGCCTGCCTGCCCTTCTTCTATAATTTTCTTGCTTCGCTGTGTCTCGTCGGCCGTCCACCCCTTCAAAACAGAAAACCATAGCAGCAGGCGAGTGCTGCATCAACAACACTCTCCGATGGCGTCTATTGATGTTGTGCCCGGCACCATCCGCCTCGTCGACTCCCACCTGCACGGCGACCATGGCGACGTCGTCTTGCAGCCGCACCCGAGCGCCGATCCCGAGGATCCGCTCAACTGGCCTCGGTGGCGCAAGTGGCTCGCCATTGGCATGGTCTACCTCTACGTCTTTGGCATCGGCATTGCCACGGCCGTGCAGTACTCCGTGCTGACGCAGATCGCCGACGCCCAAGGCCTCACCGTCGGCCAGCTCAACCTGGGCACGGGGCTCATGTTCCTGTTCCTCGGCTGGGGCTGCCTGCTCTGGCAGCCCATCGCCCTGTCCTACGGTCGCCGCGGCGTGTACATTGTGTCCATCTTCCTGTCCATTGCGCCCATGCTGTGGGCGCCCTACTCCACCGGAAAGGGCCAGTGGTACACGCACCGCATCCTGCTCGGCCTCTTCGCCGCGCCCGTCGAGTCTCTGCCCGAGGTCTCGGTGCCCGACCTCTTCTTCGCCCACGAGCGCGGCACGTACATGGCCTACTACGCCTTCATCCTCTTCGGATCCAACTTCCTGGCGCCCTTTTTCGCCGGCTTCATCGTCGACGGCGTCGGCTGGCAGTGGACCATGTACTTTGGCGCCATCGTGCTCGGCGTCTGCGGCGTCATCATGATCTTCTTCATGGAGGACACCATCTACTTCCGGCACACGGCCGAGGGCGACGAGTCCGACAGCGAAAAGAGCGGCGCGGCGCAGATCACCGAGTCCGACAGCGGCGGCAACGGCGGCGGGGCCGACAAGTCGCCCGCGACCGCTGCGGTGTCGTCGTCGTCGTTCCCGCCGCCGCGGACGTACGTCCAAAAGCTGAACCTGGCCACCCGTCTGCCGGGCCGCCCCACCGTCCGCCAGACGCTGCAGAAGAGCTGGCGCGCCCTCGTCATCCTGGTCACGTTCCCCAACATCACCTGGGCTGGCTTGCTGTACGGCACCAACCTGTCGTGGTACAACGTCATGAACGGCACCATGTCGACCATCCTGGGCGGTGCGCCTTACTTCTTCGCCGCGGACATGGTGGGCGTGGCCTACCTGTCGCCCTTCATCGCCGGCGGCATCGCCTCCGTCTGGTCGGGCCGGTTCACGGACGCCATGGCCCTGCGGATTGCCCGGCGCAACAACGGCATCCGCGAGGCGGAACACCGCCTGTGGGCCCTCTCCATATCGGGCCTCATCAACACGGGCGGGCTCCTGCTGTGGGGCGTGGGTGCCGCGCACGGCGTGCACTTTATGGGCTTGATCTTCGGCGTCGGTTTCGTCACCTTTGGTGTCGTCTGCGGCGGCGCCATCTCGCTCGCGTACACCGTCGACTGCTTCAAAGACGTCGCGGGCGAGTCGATGATCGCCGTCATCATCATCCGCAACACTGTCGGTTTTGCCTTTAGCTGGGCCATCACGCCGTGGATTGCCAACCTGGGCCTGCAGGATTGCTTCATCTCGGCGGCGATGATTTCGCTGACCTGCACGGCCTCTTTCTTGCTCATTGTCTTGTTCGGCAAGAAGCTGCGCAAGATGACGGCGCGGAAATACTGGGAGTACGTGGCGGACGACATGGGCATGCCCTCCCATTAAGTTTTTTTTTTCTCTCTTCTACTCTTCAGCTGGGAATCCTTTGCATGGAGTTGCAAAACGTGTAATCGCTCCATTTCCATGGAGGCCCTTTTGTCTTCACCCGAGACACGTCATTGTATTAGTTTGTAGGCCAAAGCAATATATTTCAATCCCTACGTATGCCGCAAATTATTTAAAAAAAAAAAAAAGAAAGTATGTCCACGATAGCCTCGGTGCATATCTTCCGTAGAAGATTGTTGACCGGCTAGGCCAACCATTTCAACGCCAACCAGCGCCAACAGTGTAGCTCGTAGAGGCCACGGGTCAGATCTCAGGCCACATAACGCAATAATCTCGTAAGGATCTTTATGTCATAAACTGCATGACCTTCCACAGTTTGTTTGTTTTTGACAGTTCATGCAAAAGAGATCCAGATCTGGTGCTCTTGCATCACGCGGCAAATGTTCCATGGGCCGGGCGGGGGCGATTCCCACACGCGGTCCAAGAGCATGGCGGTCTGCGAAATGTTGCCCAAACCAATGGCTTTGAACATGACGTCGAGCCGGGTGCGGATAAAACTGCGTTGTTCTTCACGCACCGCGCACGATCCGACAACCGCAATCGGCCAACACAAACTCGTGTTGATGCGTGCCGCCGGCGGGATCTGCGCGAGGTAGCTCAGCGCCTCGGCCACGGCTGTCTGCACCACCAAGGTATGGTGTGGACTGCCTTCGTTGTTGTTGGTGGTGTTGGTGGTGGCGGTGGTGGTGGTGGTAAGAGAGTTGAGCGCCGTGTATAGGTACACCACCATGGCCTGCTGGAAAAGGCGCCCGGCGAGCGCCACGTCCGGCCGCACCGAGGCATCCGGTGCCCAGCTCTGAATCTGGTGGTGGACTTGCGCAAAGAGGGCGAAATCGTCGGCGGTGGCGGGTTGGGCCAGCGGGTCGGCCTCGGCCTCGGCAGAAAGAAAACGGCGCCCAATGTTGAAAATGGCCGGGATCACGAGCAGCAGCTCGAGCCAGCACCCGCAGAGGCTGCCCAGATAGCCGGCTTGGGCCAGGGCCCGGCCGTGGGCGGCCAGGTCGTCGCCGAGCAAGCACTGGGGGCTGACACGGCAGTCGATCGACACCATGCTCAGCGTCGACGTGTAGACGTAGTATTCGATGAGAAAATCGCGCAGACCCTTGGGCACTATGCTCTTCTGTGCGAGAAACGCCTGGAGGAGCCATTGCGCCGCCATGAGGTGGTCGAACACCGTGCCGTTGCGGTCGCCCTTTGCCGTCTACGAGAGTGGGTGAGCACGGCGCCCGCGTAGGAAAAGGTCAACCAATACTACGAGGGGGACAAAAAAACGAACCTCAACAAAGCACATGATGAGAGCGCCGACGGTCAGCGTCAGAGACTCCACGGACTGCTCGCTGTTGTAGTGCGAAATGCTCCGCTGAAACAGGCGCAGCGACTGGCTGTAGTGCTGCGAGGCGATGTCGGCGGTGTCCGGCAGCAACCGCGAGGCCCGGTGCACGGCACTCTGTGTGAGGAGCAGTTGCAGGACCAGGTCGCTGCTGAACGCGAGCGGCACCAGCTGGACGATGAACGGGTTGTCCGGCGTGGACCCGTTGTCCATGCTCCTTGTCGTCACGCTGAGGTAGTGGCTGAGGAGCTCGAGCGAGGCGCCGCCCACGTCTGGGATCAAGCTGAGGCTGCGCGGCACAAGACCCAGCAGCGAAGTGGCCGGATTTGCGCCCGTGCTGTTGCTAGTATCGAGGGCTGCCGGCGACGGCAGGGGGTCGACCGGAAAAGGCGGCGTCGGCAGCGTTTCGATCAGATGGGCCGACGACGGCGCATCCGTTGGCGCGGCGTCGTCCACGGAAAACCCGAGATCAAACACCATGCCGCCCAGGTCCACGCCACTGGCCTGGGGGCCAACCGTGGCGAGGCATGCCGGTTGCGCCCATTCGTAGAATGAGTCGCCCGAGGACGATGCGCCGCTTCCGCTCGGTGAAGCGGACGCAATCGGAGGTCGTTCGTGGGACGCGGCCCCAGGCCATTCCTGTCTGTGGCCCGGACTGGGCGGGGACGCGACAACGGGGACATGGTCGGTGACCGGCCGGACCGGTGCCGCTGCCGCTGCCGCTGCCGGCGCCGGCTGGTTGACTGCCGCGCTCGGGTGGCGCCGGGGCTTGACCATATCCTCTGGGCGGGGCCAGTGGCAGCTCAGCTTGTTGCGCTCACATGCCCGGCAGGTCGGTCTTCTCTCGTCGCACTTTTTCTTTCTCCGGCGGCAGCTTAGGCAACCTTGAAAGCACACGATTGTATCAGCATTCCGCATCCCATGGGCACAGCGTCATGGGTGATATTCTCGAGCCCGTGGTTCGAAAAGCCACATCGATGTTAGGTGTTCTTCCGGTCCAGTTTAGCCCATAGAATACTGGCTCATCAGAGTCCTAGCGGCAGTGAACCCAGACCAATCTCCGGAGACTCCGACTGAAGTCCGACAAGGATCGGGACCGGACCTGAGAAGGCGGACACACGGCAATCTGAAGTTCCCTTGCGCTCTTGCCGCTCTCCAACTAAACGGCCTGCAGAACTGGCTTACCTGTACGGACGCGAAAAATGGGCATGCTGCGACGCTGCGGGAGTGAAGTCATGTTGCGGTCTCGAGAGCGCGTTTCGCGGTCAACGACCGATAAGAGGGGGGAAGTGCGGAGATGGCCTCGGCGGACAGGCGCCTCTGCAGCTATCTCGGGATAACGGATATGGTAGCGCACACTACGCCAGCCAAACTGACTAAGTTCATGGAACCTTGGCACTGATAGGGGGATGCGGAGAGCTGACTGTACAACTGCGGCCAAGGGTCTTAGCACTGCAACCCCTGTATTTTTGCATAGCAGATATCAGTGGAGTAGGGAGTACGGAGAGCATACGCACGAGCTAGGGAATATATGTAAGCAAAAATTAACCATGTATAAAGCGTGCACAATGCGAACTTTCGCATAAATCCTTCATAGTTGTTGGCTGTACGGAACAATAGCGGAGTGTCTCCGATCTTATTGGAAAGGCAGACCGGGCCCTGTAGATATCAGTTCCCCCGTTATGAACAATTTTTTCCTCCCGTGAACTGCGTCCGTGGACGGGATAAAATTCCGGGCCGGTTGGCATAGGATCAGGGCAAGGCCCGAAGTATCCGGAGCGGAACGGACTCTGCCCGGGATCGGATTAAGCCGGCCCTCTGTAAACAGTCCCCAGCTCGGAAACCGGACGTTTTGTGTTTGAAAAGAGTATCCGTATCTCCCAATTCGTTGAGTTGTTTCTAAGATTGGCCGGTGGCTGTTGCGCTTTGGAAAAGCACTGTCAGTTCATCGCTTTTGTCAAATGGCATTCTCGCGCCACATTTTGAAGACATTACTGACCCGCCCAATCGCTTTCCCAACCTTTTTGCCTTACGCAAAAGAGCAACAGCTGCAAATCCAATCAGAGCGTGCTACTAAACGAGTTACCGGTTACTGACTGCCGAAAACGGGTGGCAGATACCGGGATACTACCCTCACCAAAATGTAACCTCCATCGCGGTATTGTATATGATTGGCTTGGGCTGGCCAACGCGCTCGCTAAAGGTCTTGTCCTATCTTTGGCCCAAGCACCGATTGCGCCAACGCGGTCGTAGGAGTGTTTCATACTTTGGCGTGGGCAAAATGGCACTTGGCAAGCTGTTCCCCTCGTGCGTGAGGTCCGCCGACGGCTCAAGTTTCCTTCTGCGGTCTAGGCCTTTGGATGCTACTCGTATGCTGCTAACAGTACAGCACAGTACATACACAACGTGAAAAACAACGACCAGCCAAAGCATAAGAAACACTTGTAGCTTGTAAATCAGCTTGGGGGGATTTGTGAAACGAGAACCGGATTTCATGCCGTTTGTAAGGGCAACCTGGTTCTCCAAGATACGCGAGAATGAAACGTCCCGTTCGAATTGCCGTCTTGGAATGCGACACGCCCATCGACTCGATTCGAACTCAGTATGGCTCATACGGCAACATTGTCAAGCAGCTCATGCAAATTGGCCTCCAATCGCTTCCTGACGCCGATGCCACGATAGAACCCATTTTCACATCGTGGGACGTCGTCGACGCCAGGTGCTATCCACCGCCCGAGGACATCGATGCTCTCGTGCTCAGCGGCAGCAGTATGAAACAGCCCAGTCGATTTCGAATCTGCAGTCTGCTCACATGCTGATTTTTTTTCTTTTTTTTACTGGTCAGAGTACAATTCCTTCGATGACAGCGAGTGGATCTTGCAGCTGCTTGACTTTGTCCGGACCTTCCACGAGACAGCACGGAAACCCATCGTTGGCATCTGCTTCGGCCACCAGATCGTAGCCCGGGCCTTGGGCGGCCGCGTGCAGCGGAGCCCGGGCGGCTGGGAGATTGCCGTCCACACCGTCGGTCTTTCAGACCGTGGGAAGAAACTCTTTGGGCGGGATTCGCTGGTAATGCCTGTCATCTTCCGCGCTGCCCGTTCTGGAGGCACAAACACTGACGCCGTTTTTTTTTTCACTAACATGGAAAAAAAGCAACTGCATCAAATGCACCGCGATGCCGTTCTCTCCCTGCCGGATGGGCTTGAGAACCTCGCATCCAGTCCCGCGTGCGGCATCCAGGGCCTCTATCTGGACAAGCGGATCTTGACGCTGCAAGCACACCCCGAGTTTGACGAGTTCATCATGATGTCGCTGCTAGAGGCGCGTCACGATCTGGGCATCTTTGACGACGTCGTTTTCAATGAGGCAGTGCCTCGAGCAGCGGCGCGGCACGACGGGTCTTACGTCTCGTCGGTGATTTGGAAGTTTTTGCTGGATGCACAGATGAAAGAATAAAGCACAATTTTTATTTATTTGGTCAATAATATAAAATTCCTGCCTTCATTAATTGTATATGACACCTAGTTTTCCTTGACGTGATAACTCTTCAGCTTGAAGAAAAAATCGAATCCCCGCGGTCCCAGAGTGCAGCCCAGTCCTGATTTGTTCCAGCCCGTCCACGCAAGGTCCTAGATACTCGCACGGATGATTAGCTTTTTTTTTTTGTCTTTCACTGCCGTTTTCGTGCACAAAACATACCGGGCTTGGGTAGTCGCAGCGGTTTACAAAGACCGTGCCGGCCTGCAGCTCCTCGATCAGCTCCGTCCCCCGCTGGATGTCCTGAGTCCACACGCTGGCCGTCAAGCCGTACTCTGTGTCGTTCATGAGCTTGACCGCTTCGTTGTCGCCGCTCACGCGCATCACCGGTAGGACGGGGCCAAAAGTCTCCTCCTGCATCACGACCATGCTGTGGCTGACGTTTGTGAGGAGTCGCGGCGCCACGTAATTCCCGTCGGGGCTAGCCCGTGCGAAGGAGTCGTTTTGGGGCGTGCCGTCGACGGCACCTTTGCGCAGCGCGTCGCCAATCTGGTCGTTAATGGCCTTCTGTGCCGCCCGCGAGATGACGGGGCCTACCGTGGTTTTCGTGTCCATGGGATCCCCGAGTTTGTACCTGTGCAGAGTGAGTGAGGTTCTCGTAGACAAGATTCTTGGGAGGCGCCGGGGGGGGGAGAGAGAAAGGGGGGATACGCACGTCTTCAGCTCATTTTGCACCTCTTGCACAAAGGCATCGTGCACGTCGGTGTGAACGTAGATCCGCTCGACCGCGCAGCAGCTTTGTCCGGCGTTGAAGACGGCACCGTCGACCAGCTGGACGGCGACGTGCCTTAGATCGGCGTCGGACCGGACGTAGGCAGGGTCGTTGCCGCCCAGCTCGAGGTTCAGCGGGATGGTTCGGCCCGCAGCGGCCTCGCGGACGGCCAGGCCACCGGCCGTGGAACCGGTGAAGCTTACCGCCTTGATCTCGGGCACGGCCACAAGCTCGCGCAACACCTCCATGTCACCCGATTGAACCACCTGCAAAACGCCGGATGGCAGCCCGGCCTCGGCAAATATTTCCGCGAAGCGCTGCCCCACGAGTGGTGTTTGCGGGGACGGCTTCAGGATGACGGTGTTGCCGGCCAAGAGGGCGGGCACCAGTGCGTTGACGATGATGAGGTAAGGGAACTAGTTGACGTCAGCACTCAAATCTTATGGTTTTTTTCCTTTTTGGTCTTTCTTTTGTTTCCTGTTTTTCTCCTTTTTCTGTTGTTCCCTTATTCTATCACAGAAATAGCTGCTTACATTCCAGGCGAAGACGACCAAGACGGGGCCGACTGGGACCTTTTTGATCCACCGTTTGAATCCCGCCTCGGCGCGGCCGGGTATGTCCCGCAAGGCCTCCTCGGCCGTGTCTAGCAGGTAGTCGGCGCGCTTCTGCATCGTCTCGATTTCTTTGTGGCTAAAGGCCACCGGCCGGCCCATCTGCTCGCTGAGCTCGCGGCCCAGCTCCATCTTGCGGTCCCGGATCAGGGCGAGGGCGTGGACAACGACGGCCTTGCGCTCCGCAAGAGGGAGAGCCCGCCAGGAGGCAAAAGCATTCTCGGATGCCTTGGCAATCTCGCGTGCCTCCGCGATCGACGTGACGGGGACTTCACAAACGACCTTGTTGGTAGACGGGGAGATGGTCTGAATCGTGGGCTGCGACATTGTGGCGGCTGTGGCTGTCGATAACTCATACCAAACCAAATGGAGGACGAAATTCGATTGCTTGCACCTTTCCGCTTTGGCGCCGTATTTAATGTCACTCTTGTAAATTTTAATTATATATCTCGAAGAAAAAATAAAAAATAAATAGAATAAAAATAAAGTAAAAATAAAAAAAATAAAAAAAAAACCTATGTTGACTCCAGGAACCAACAATGCTGGCGCCAGTACGGGTCAACGGGCCACAGGTCAGCTAGCCGTGCTATCCACTGAAGTCCGGCGCGGTCTGCCACATGATTGGACAAATAACTGCAACGCTTCTAAAAGGCACAGCTGGTTTATGGGACTGGCGCTTCTCTGGACCCCTATAAGCAAGCCGAGCACACAGAGAGATAGTAAACCGGCCGCCGTCGCCCACCAGCAGCAACAGCGGACAGCAAGCCCCTCGAACAACGAGAACCAGCCCATGTGATTGATCCCACGTAGCTGATGGCTCCTTCTCGGCCAATGGAATATAAGACCGCGCGACGGTCGCAGTTATGTAATAAGCAAAGGAAAGAGTATCGTTACAACGGCCGTGCGCAAGGAAGTTCGGTGCTATGTACTACTCTGTACAAATGGCCATCTGCACCGCGGTAGATAGCTCTCTTCCGCTGCAACTTCGATGGCAGGGTTGAGATTATTTTGGAGCTACCATGATCGACGCAGCCTCAAGGAGATATGTACATAAACTATACCAAACATAAAAAAGTAGTTTTTGCGTTCTGATTTTTGTTTTTGTTTTTTTTTGTTTTTTCCTTCTGTCCAACTCCAGTTTCCAAACCTTTCATCTGTGTACGTCAATAAAATTACGTCCGCCATGTCCGGAAGACTCGCAGGAAAAAACGCAATTGTTACTGGCGCCGCTGGGTACGTCAATTAAAACACAGTTGCTTTCGTTTGTGACCTTGCTCCTTCTATACGACGAGAGATGTGCCCTATCCTTTTAAACTACACACTGGTCTTCGTCCCGCCCCAACGCTGCTTCATCAGATGCACTGTCGCTAACTTGACGAAATGTCCGTGGCAGCGGCGTCGGCCTTGAGACCACCATTCTCATGGTTCGCGAAGGCGCCTCCGTGCTCATGACCGACGTCAACGCCGCCGCGCTTGATACGGCCTTGGCAAAGGTGAAGACAGTGGTCCCGCAGCGGAGTGGGCGTGTGGATGTGTTTGTGGCCGATGTCACCAAAGAGAGCGACGTCCAAGCGGCCGTGGCGCACGTCGACGCATGGGGCGGCGTCGACGTCATGTTCAACAACGCCGGCATCATGCACCCGCGCGACGGCGACGCCGAGGCGTGTCCGGAGAACGTCTGGGACCTGACCATGGCGATCAACGTCAAGGGCGTGTGGTACGGCTGCAAGCACGCGGTGCAGTCGCTGCGCAAGCACGGCAAGACCCGGGGCAGCATCATCAACACGGCCAGCGTGGTCGCCCTCGTCGGCTCTGCGACACCGCAGCTCGCGTACACGGCGAGCAAGGGAGCCGTGTTGGCTCTTACGCGAGAGTTAGCGATCGTCCACGCGCGTGAGGGTAAGTGAGAGGGAGAGAGAATGAAAAAAAAAAAAAAATGAAAAAAAAAAGAAAAAAGGAAAAAGGAAAAAGGAAAAAGAACTGTACGGAGATACGGATACGATTGATCTCTAACGGATTGGCCAGGCTACCGCTTCAACTCTCTGTGCCCGGCGCCATTAAAGTACGTTTTTCCCAGTGCCAACGTTTACATTTTGATGAGCTGAATCCAAGAGCCGAGACAACACAAAACAAAACAAAACAAAACGCTAACAGATCGTCAGCACGCCCATGCTGCAGGACTTTCTTGGGGACGACAAGGCCAAGCGATTTCGGCGCGAGGTGCACTTTCCGACGGGCCGGTTCGGCGAGGCCATTGAACAGGCCCAGGCGGTCGTGTTCCTCGCCAGCGACGAGAGCAGCTTTGTGAACGCGACGGATTTCGTCGTCGATGGCGGTCTGACCAAGGCCTACGTGACACCCGAGGGCCCGTCGGCGGCAGCCCCCAAAAATCTAGGACACTGATCCGTGAATGAAACACAACAAAACCTTGTACCAATTTTACAGATTGAACGGCGTCGAGGCAACCTTGTCTATTACGGACAGTGAATCTACACGAAACATTTTGTACGCTACTTGCTGGAGAAAAGCCCCAACTTGTATCACCGGTTTTCTTGGTTATCCGTCGGCATACATGAAATTAGACAACCTAGGCTCGACCGTGGATATTACCACTACACAAGAAGCAGCTTTGCTTGCAGTGAATTGCCGGGCGTTTCATTACGAGCATTGGCGTCTGTCGTGCTTTGATTTGATTTTGATGTAGAAACCCGAACTCGTTTCGGGACAAACGAGAAGTTCGCCGTTTCTGAACCTGGTTGTGGATGTCCTCGCTGAATCGACCGGGGTGCTGTCTTCCCGTTGTTGCCCGCCTCGCTCGCAGACGACAGCAGCTTCGCAACATGGCAAGTCTGGTCTGATGCAAGGGATGCTTCCATCTAGAACCGCCGGAATAGGCCTGGCGTTGCTATTTTTTGACGGTTCGGGAAAACACACATCGTTTTGCGAGCCGGGAACGGCACCTCCTGGACGCCCCCTAGCTACGACGCAATATTCATGTTGCCGTATGAAAAAAAAAAAAAAAAAAAAAAAAAAAAAAAAAAAAAAAAAGGCGAATTGGCTGACGCCCACCGGGAGACGAGACGAATCCGGTGGGATTGACAAGTTTCTCAAGGCCACGGCAGGTGGTTGGTCGTTGTTGGTCTGCAGAGGCCCCCCCCCTCCAACTCGCATCCGTTTCCGTTTGCGGTGACACGGGAAACACACAGAAATTTACACAATGCTCACATTCTCTCTCCCTCTCGTCGTCCTTTCTTTTCGGCTCTGGCCTTCTTATACCTCTGCTTTCTTTTGACATCATTTTTTTTCTGGCAAAGTCCATCAAACGGACAGAGCGACGTGGTCCTTGGTTTATTGCGCACATTTACAAATCTACAGCCTTCGCTATCCTCTCATTCGCGGTTTGGAACCTCAGCTCCAAGATTTTCTTTTGTCTCTTGATTATCTTTCCTTCTCTCTTCTTCTTTTCCCCGAACAGTAACCGTTTTTGGTGGGACAAGAGATTATCGTCAAACGCACAGCGACGCTATGGAATCAGAGCCTCAAGCAGCGGCCTCGGCCTCCACCAGACCCTCTGAGGACGCTGAACGCCGTCCGACCCCGTCGCGTGGTCGAAAGCAGTACGGCGGAGCGGCATCCCGCACCCACAACAGCAAGTCGCGTAACCTTTTGCATCACAACAAATCGCGCAAAAATTCAAAGAGGGAAGACGAAGAAGAAGACGAAGGTGAAGAAGAGAGAGACAAAGAAGACGAAGACGAAGAACACAGAGATGAAGAAGGCGAAGACGAAGAAGAGAGAGACCAAGAAACAGATAACGAAGATGACGAAGCGGCAGCGGGCAAAAAAAAAAGAAAGAACGGTCTTGTGGAAGAAAATAGCCAAGACGATGATGGTGTGGCTGTCGGTGACAGTCGACGACAGCGGAAGAGACGGCGCAAGGTGGGCACCGTGACCACTCTCCTGGTCATCATCCTCTTCATCACTTTCTTCACGGCACCGCCCAAGCCCCAGGCCGCACCCATCCCAGAATACACCCGGATCAAACCGTTGGAGCCGAGTCCGGATCAGTCTTTCGCAGACATCATGTTCCGGCAAGCCACTCTGCCGCTCGCCTTCGTCGAATCAAAAGCTACCGACTACACGGCCTACGTTGCTCTGATGGACTCTACACAAGACTATTGCACCGCGCTTAACGCGAATCTTCTCGATGACTATTTCGAACTCCACCCAACGTCGTTGTTCTCGCAAATACCGGTGCCACTACGGTATACATTGAAACGGTGGTGGGTGAAGTTGTCATGGAAGGTGTGGAAAAACGAGCGATGGGACCCGAAGAGCAAGTCTTTTGGATTCAGTATGAATTACTATGGCGCTGCGAAAGAGAAAGTCGGCCCGCTGTGTCTGAAACTCCATGTGGACATCGTTATTTTCATCCTCGACAAGGTGCTGCCCTTACGTGGTGAACTGGGCCGCATGTGGGGTTACGCTGTCTACGATGGGGTGTTGACTGCCGCGTACCGACTGCAGGAGACCTTTCGCACGGATGTTTCCATCAACAGAAGCGCCATGCCGCTGCTGGAGGCCACACCGTTTCCGGTGGTGGAATTCTCACTGGATGACGATACGGCGGACGACAACCGGGCACTGAACAGTTCCCTCGCGATAGGCGTCCTGAAGCACCTGTCCAGCTCTCTGGCGTTGGTGCGGCGGCGGACCCAGATTGAGATCTCGAGAATCAGGGATCTGAACAATAGCATCGATGGGCTCCTGACGTCGGCCGAGACGGTGCTGAAACCGCGGTGGGAGGACTGGCGCGCCCTGAACCATCCTGGTGGATACGTGGCCAAAGCCGGGGAGATGAAGCCATCGCGGAGGATGCAAATGTGCATGAGACGAAAAAGAAAACAAGCGCTGGCTCATTTGGAAGTCCTCCAGTCTGCGCGCAACCGAATTTCCCGCCTGGCCGACGAGGCCCTCTCTCTTACGGGCCCGGAGGTGGATCAACTCAAAGAACGGATGGACGGCCTCGCCGCCGGCCACGGATGGACAGCCTTGGTCCAGCATGAGGACAAGTGGGTGCAGGACTGGTATTATTTTGCGCCCCGGCCTGATCTTCCCAAATGGCTTTTTAGCCACGCCGAGAACATCAGCGTTCTAGTAACAAACCTGTCAAAGGCGGAGATCGCATTGAGCGAAGCCCGTTTCGACAAGGGTTTTCGGAAGCTCGTTGCTTTCACCAGTAGTTTTGGGCAATTCAAACACAGATTGAAACTTTGGTTTCATGGGTGGAATCCTTTTTCGGATTGGTCACGTTGTAGGTAACGGTTCACAGCCAGGAAGAAGGCATTCCAATCGCCAGGTGCTGCACCCCCTAGACTACATCATTCCAGACAAGACAATCTACTACACACCACGTCGTCCACATTATGTGCATCTGCCCAGTGATGGTATTTCAAAGACGAAGTCTCCTGTACCTTTGTGTATCTTCTTTTTTTCCCCTGTGGCCTTTTCCTCCTTGTCCTCCTCGTCCTCCCTTGCCGTTCTCCTCGCCAATCTGCTCAGACACAAGCTCGTCAGACGGCAATGGTAAATCGGCATGCTTCCCATAAACCACGCTGCGCCAAACCGAGTAAAGATAGGTACACAGTGAAATATTAGCTGCTTTCCGGTCGGAATTCCTATTTCTGAATCTCGGCGAGCGCTCCAGAGGCAATCACGTCCAGTTCCTTCTCGTTGGCGAGTACACTCGGCGGGTCGAAAGGCGGGTCCACATTCACTCTTAGACGCATCTTTTGGGCCGTTCCCAAGGCTTCCTCGTACCAAGAGAGATCCATAGCTATTTTCGAAGCTGCTACAACAATTGCCTCGCGATTGATGGGGACCAGCAAGCACAAGTGCCCAAAGTCAGCCTGCACAACACGAAGGTCCACGAGGTTCCTGGAGAGGCGCACCAAGTCTGCTGCTGTGCTCCTGTTGTCGGTGTTGTCGGTGGCTCGCACAAGGCTGCTGTTGTTGTCGCTGCTGCCCAGGGTGGCATTGACCAGCTCGTCGACCGTGGCCTCCAGCAGCCACTTTGCCTCATGCAACGTCATGGATGCATTGCAAACAGATTGTTGCAGGCGATCTATCCGTTCAAACCTGGGGTCTTGCAGAGACTCCGTCCAGCCATGCCTTTGTTTCAGGCCGTGTTTAAGTATCGACACCAACTCAACTACCTGGCGGAGAAGGTGGTCCTTCGCCGACGGTTGGATCCACCGCGAGAGCGTCGTGTATACCGCTCGCCATATGGAGGACCACCAGCCTCCGGTCGCAGGGTAATCAAGCGACGACCTCTCGAACCTGCGTGCGACCGGCGGATCGCGCAGGGCCCGGCGAAGCCTACGCAGACGATTGCGCTCAACCTCGAGACTGGTGCGCATCCTGCTTCCCAGATCATCGTTGGCCACCGCAAGGCCTTCAATGATCTTAGGAATGACGGTTTTGAATATAACATCCGGCAACGACAGGGTCTCGTTATCCGGGAGGCGGAGATAATTCTTTTTGGATGACTCGGGCTCGGCATCAAGGGAACAACGCAGCGCACTCACGTGCGGCGCCGAATCTTGTGTTGCCAGGACCATGCCGTCGACATGTGCAACCGGTACGCGCTGTATAGACGGCAGCATGACAGCGTAGTTTTCATCCAGGGCTGGGAGAACCGTGGGCGTGATCAAGCCCAGACACGTCCCCAGGCTCAGCAAGCTGTAATGGTAGATAGCGGACAGCACTCCGCTGCCCACATGCCAAGCTCCATGGAACGGTTCCCAGACGTAACCGAACGCTGCCGTCGCACATTTTTTCAAAACCATGACGCTTAACCGCGGGGCGGCGTACAGCACAATAAACAACACAAACGGTATCAAGACGGCGAAGGCCAAAAGCTTGAGCACGATGGGAGTAGTCGCTGCGCAGCGTATAATGGCGACCAGAATGAGCTTCAGGCTCCGCGTTGCCTCGACGCCGATGTTGGGATCCTCTGGGATTTCACCACGTTTCCATGTGTGTCTCGACCGTCCGGCATGCAGGTCGGTACCACTAGATCCAGTCTCCCATGCATCGACTTTCTGAGCTGTATCATTCTCTTTTTTGCAATTCATTGCCGAAAAAACCAAGGCCACCGGGGCTTGGTTGGCCCGCTCTCTCTCGTCGCCATCGTTGTCTTCTTCTATATCGCCGCCCTCTCCGCCACCGCTGCCCGCGTCGATGCCTTGAGCGGCCGCTTGCTCTCCAAGAACATTGCCTAAGAACCGTTCAGGAAATGGCGTACATGTGGATGTCGAAAACGGCACGTCTGAATGTTCCGGCAGTTGTGCTAGCGGTGGGAGACTCCGGGCCCTGCGGCGTGGCATGGTCGCTGCGATTTCGCGATAACCTTGTCGCGCGGCCATGGTTAGCATGTTTCATCACGTAGATTCGTAAGTTTGTTGCAGTAAAGAGAGATATTTGCCTTGTTGCCGTATGGCTTCGCGGGTTTTTTTTTGGCGTACGAGACTTCGTGCTGCTGCATGTGATGGTTGTGCTTTGTCAAAGCACGAAGAAGATGCACCGATGACGGATATCAACTCTTTGACCGAAACGACCAAAAGGTGTGCGGGAATACGGCAGGTTGCACATGCATAATTTACTGTTTGTTTTGGTGCCTCCTTGATCAAACAGCTGAGCTCACTCCCGTGGCTGATGTGGGCCAGATTTTGCTGGGACCATGCAAACGACAACAAAGAAAAATTACTTCACTGCCTGCCCTTTCATCCTCGCCCCCCTTCATTCTCTTTTCTCTTTTCCCCTTTCCTTTTCGCCTCTTCGCTCTTCTCTCCTCTTCTTTACGGTGCTCCTTTGGATCCCCCCCACCCCCCCCTCTCATACTTTATTCTCTTCCCCTTTTCGCAACACCAGTCTCTTCTTTCTTCTCATTTCTTTCGTGGTGGCCCTTTAAATACATCTTCTGCGATATCCGCACCAGAACACAATGCATGTGATAACCAGCACGGTGGTAGCAGCCTTGACGTGGTGGGGATTCCTATGGGGTGCCCAGGAAGGCATTGACAACAGTACGGAGACCGCATCTCGGCAGTTGCGTCTGGTGAGCCACGTTCTCCCCAGTGTTCCTGGATTTTCCCGGCGTTCGCTTTGCTTTGCATTTTTGCTAATATTCATGCTGTTGTACTTTCAGAACGCTCTTTGCCACCTGCAATACAACCTTTGGCTTCTGAGCCGTCCACACACATGCGCCATAATGCTCACACTGCCCGACGCACCTTCATCGTGGTCGGCCCTGCGCCACACCCCGCCCACCCTGCCCTGGCCCATGCTTCCGCATGAGCTTCTTGACGTAAAGCCCGCATCAATTACCAACCTTGAACCTGCTGAACGTCAGTACGTCCTGACCCTCGCGTGGGAAAAACGCTCGGTGGCCATCCTGTTGCAAAAGACGTCTTCGGGCACCAGTACGTGGGCCCGCTCGCCGCTGTTTAAACGGAAACCACAGCTGCCCGCAGTGGATCACTCCACTTTGGAGGGCCAGCTCGTCCGACTGGCCGGCTTGGCCGCGGACGCGCTTTCCGACGAGGAGACGTGGAATTTGTATGTGGAGAGAATGGTGGCCAAGAGCAGCGGGTGGTTAGGTCGATTGTTCGGTTTGGGAGGGCCAGACGACGACAGGGCGAGAGCGGAGCGGCTGCACGCGGTCTGCTACGACGTTTGGGATATTGTGCCCTTGGCATAGGTACCAGCCACTCCCACCATTGTTCAGGTATGTCCGCAAAGCACCGTCTTGTAATTCTTTTTTTTTTTCTAAAAAAAAGTAAGGGACTTACCTTGCTCGTCTTCAAGGTCTCCAGAACGCATGCTGTGCGCAGATTGCCGGGCATTCGTTGTTGTTGACTTTGCCTAGATCTGGCAAGCTTTGCTCGCTTGAAAAAATTCTTTGCGCCTCTTGGGCCGGCCCTCCACGTACGTTGGGGGGGGGGGGGGAATAAGGGGATTTGACGGGGTTTCGGAAGGCTGAGGGAACAACTTGTTGTTTGGTATTACCAGGTAGTGGCGATCTTTCCTCGGAAAATAAGACGGTTACAACGGGGGACGAAAATAAAAGAAGTGATCAGTCTCTCTCTCTAAGTGATGTTTCCCCGTCGTCCATTTTCTATTTCCTCTCGCATGTTTGCGCGTCTGTATTTCCTTTTGCTGCCGCGGTACCAAAAACAAACTCCATGAGTTTTCATCCTTTCATGTTTTTCAGAGCACATTCTTCGTACGGTCGTTTTGGGCTCCTTAGAAGTACAAACGCTAACTACAGTCATCCAATAAGCAGATCAACGCGGCCAATAACCACGGTAACATCAAAATGAAAAAAACGGGACAGTCCAAGTTCGTTTCCTTGGTACAACCAACCATCAAACGTTACTACGTGTCTGCATAGCCGTTAAATCTTGATTCCTGAATTTACAGTTCATTTAAACCACAAAGAACAGCTTTGGCGTTGTACGTTTTCATTATTTACAACGTATCAAAGCAAATCGTCTCCATGTGCATGAGCAAAATACGCAATAATATTACCCATAAAACCTTGTCCGTTTTGCAGCCCACATCGTCATCGATGTAATACGGTAGAGGCACGGTGGAAATATATTTCTGAATGTTGTTCCGGCGTAAAGTCACGGTGGTTTCGAGATTTCTCAGGTACCCCCTTTTCTCCACAACTTTGTGGTGGTTGTCTTTTGAGAAGCCGCCGGTGTTGCCGTACGACCCAGCCATGACCAGACCCGCAGCATGGGCGTAGATGTAGCTGAGCTCAGCCAGTACCATACAATATCATCCAACCTAGTGTGAAAAGCTCCCAGATTGCACGGAAGCGTCTACTTCCATTTCGTGAGGCGGCGTTTCTCTGAACTGCAGACATGGGCGTCCGACACGACGCCGTATACAAACGAAAAATTGTAAAAACTCCATGGTCACCCTTGATCAAAAAGGCCTTGAGAAACAAACCAGGCATAATCCATCGGCACGACGCCAACAATGTCTTCCCAGTCTTGCGACGGCACCTCAGCAAAGCTCACATCAAACAACGACGGGTTTGAGACGGCCGGCGTGCCCTGGCTGTGCACCGGTATTGTAGAAGGCGCAGCAAATGGCGTAGAGGCCTGGTCTCCCCGTTCCTGCTGTGCTACGTAAGCCTTGAACGTCTCCAGTGCCTCCATGCCCTTTTCAGCCGACGACACACGACCCTTATGGTACGCAAAGATATCCATGGCTCGATCCCAAGACGCTTTGAACGGATCGTCGTCAAGAGCTGCCTTCAGCGGTGGTGAACATAGCGTGGCCGCCACCAGGACGGTGGCAGCTGCAAACGTATCTGTTTTTTCCGTCATCAATACGCATTGCTGCTTTCCCCCTCAGTCCGGCGTGTGACGTGTCTTACTCACAATACAAAGTATGCCATGGAGACGTTCTGTGGACGCCTTCGAGGCGGCCGTGCATCCACTCCAAAGCCTCGTGCGCCGTAGAAATGCACATGCCGTACAAGTCCATAAACAGACGTTGCTTGGGCCCTGCAAGCGAGAGATCCAGGTCCCCGCCACATCCGCCCGACGACCATCGTTTGGCCCCAGCCACCATCAACGGCCGCAAAACCCCAAGACGGATGTACATGAGTCTTTTGTGATTTTTTTTTCCTTTGTCAACACTTCGCCTTTTTTTGTAGATTGCGGGTTTCATGCGCCTTACCTTGCTTTGAGCGTCTCGGCCTGCAGCCGGAAACACTGATCGTTTTCGCGGCCGTATGTCTTCTGCGGCCGGTCCGTTCTCAGGTGGTCTGGCAGATTCATCAAGAAGCGGTCGAAGTCGGCGATGGCGTCCACCGTCGCTCCCAGTTCGCTGCCAGAATAGCCGCGGTGGTTCGTCCCCGCGGTGCTCGGGCTCCGACTCCGGCTTTGCTCGCTTCTGTGGCGCACATTCTCACGCATGACCATGATATCAAGCGCAGAAGAGAAGAAAGCAAGCCGGGAAGGCGTTTCGGGCGGCTGACGACCCTCACCCGATGTAGAGAGGTACTCATCGTCGACAAGTGCTGGCCGAGGGACGGAAGAGAAAGCCGATAGCGCCGGCGTCCTGTCAAAGGAGACGGACGTCATCCTGTTGCACGCTTAGACTCGTGTTTGTATCGTGTTTGTAGTGACCACACGACAGAAAAAATGCAATAAAAAGATAAAAAAAATCAAAGGACATACCAGTCGACAAGGACGCAACAATGCCAGACGCGACGGCGCATTTCGCGGTCCAACTGGTTCAGGACCGCCGTGGCACTGTTCAGATGTAGCCCCAGGGCGTGGGCAACACGGAAAGCCACGCCAGCCGTGGCCCAGCAACGGTCGGCGTACGGCGTGTAGAGTAGATGGAGGCTGCGTAGCAAAAACAGCTGCACCAACTCCAAGGAGGACGTGTCGACGCTTTCGACGGATACCAGGGCCAGCGAGCGCTGGTAGAACTGGCGGATCTGCTGCTCGCGCTCGGCTGGAGCGAAACCCTCGTTGCGGTGGCTGCCGAGGGCCAGCACCATATTGAGCAGTGCATGGAAGAGCACGTCGTGGCTGGGGATTTGTCTCTCGCCCCTCGCGGCCGTGGCGTCGTCTGCGATCGGTTGCCAAAGCCGCTGGTACGCGGCGGTAAACGTTGGCCTGTGTAGCAGAGGCATCGTCGGGTGGACGAGATCCCAGTAGCAGCCGAGAAGATGGTCGGCCACGGGGCGCGTCGGCAACACGAGATCCATGGTGCTGTGATGTTGCCGTTCACGCGCATCGTCGTAAGGGACGGAGAAGCCCATGGGAAAAGGCGTGCCGCAATTCCTCGCGTCTTCCCGGCCGTCCGCCGGCTGTCCATTGGTAGACCGGACGATGGCAGAAACCTGCTGGACGAAGGACAGGTTGGATGTGGCCGAGGCGCGATGGGGCAAGTCGTCGTCTGGTCGACAAGGAGAACGCGACGAAACCAACGTTTGGATCATAGGGATTGTTTCGCTCGAATGGGACCCCGGTGCCAGAGAGACGGCGTCGGAAGACGAGGTGCCTGAAGATACATGGACCTGCTGGACCCGTGGCGCCGCAGCAGCTGTCTCCAGCCTCCGCAGCCGCCTGTCCAGCGATGCCAGCGTGCTGTGGCCGTGCAAGAGTTAGTGGGGAAAAAAAAAAAGAAAAAAAAGAAAAGAAGGAAAAAAAAAAAAAAAAAGAAAAAGGGGAGAAAAAAAAAAAAAAAAAAAAAAAAAAAGCAAACGCACGCACAGAGACGGCTCTTACAGTGTCGAGCTCGGCGCGGGCTCTTCTTGGTATTTGCAACGGTCCTGCCAGCCTCGCGAAGCGCAGGATGTGCAGTACGGTCGATGTCCGTCGCAGCCTGTTTTGCGGAAGCGACAAGGGTCGCAGGCCAGCTGTATTCTGCGACGCTTGGTACTCCGGTTTGAATCCATGCTGGTTCTGCGAGCGGGCAACGCGCAAAAATGCGATGTAGATGTTGGGGAGAGGTTGTTTGATGTCTCGGGGGGTTTATTTTCTGGTCCGAATTTAGTGGGTAGCTAATGCACCGCAGGCCCCGATCCTTCCATCGGATGAGATTGAATAATTCCCCGATGAGACCTCAGGAGGCCAAATATATAACAACGACGAACGACGACGACGACGACGACAATCACTGAAAAAAAAAATGAAATAACCAGTACGAATACATGCCAGACTTACACAAACACCCCTTGATTCCACCAGCGCTATGTCTTCTTCGAAACGCGGAGTCTCCCTCCTTGTCGAGCTCTTCGACCGGGTGGACGTGCCCTACAAAGGCCCCAATGGCACCCCCTTTACAGCGGCCATCCTCGTACCCAGGGCTCTTAAGGCTGCTACAAAAACATGCCCACTAATTGCTCACTTTCACGGCGGGGGCCTGTACATGGGAACCAACCCCGAGCCTTCGTTCCTAAGCCGTTGGTTCGTTCGTTTTGTTTTTTTTTTCCTCCACGCCTTTCTTCCACCAGACCCGTGCAAATTACAAACCCCGACTTACATATGTTTTGCCTAGGTCTCTTGAGCTTGCTGTTACCAAAAATGCCATTATTGTCTCCCCTGCCTACCGCCTGCTGCCCGAAGCCACAGGCACGGACATCCTGCAAGACGTCCTTGATTTTTGGGATTGGGTCCGCACCTCGCTTCCGACCAGCGTTGCCGCCACGTGGCCGGACTTGACCGTGGACCTCACGAGCACTGCCGTGCTCGGTGAGAGCGCGGGCGGCTACCTGTCGCTTCTGTCCGCGTTCCACCAGCCAGCCGGCACCATCCAGGTGGCCATGGCACAGTACTGCTCCATTTTTCCCGACATTGACGCATGGCGACCGCAGCCCGTCGACGGCGGGCCGGCAGACGCGCATGCGCTGATCGACAACTATCTCGCCACGATACCACCGGGCGCCCTTGTCGTGTCGCGACCGTTTCCGGCCATGTTGGACTTTGGCCTGGCCTGCCTGAAGACCGGGCGGTATAGGGAGTGGATGGGTCCCGACGAACGGCTGACACTGGCCTACGGCCTGCGGACGGCCAAGCAGCTGCCGCCCATTTGGGTGTTACAGGGCCTGGAAGACAGCCTTGTAAGTGTTAATAACCATCCATCGAGAAATGTGAAGAAAAACGAAGAAGGAAAAGAAAAGAAGAAAAAAAAAGAAAGAAAGAAAGAAAGAAACTAATCTCTCCAGGTTCCCCGTGCCGCCACGGATAGCATGGTGGAAAGGATCCGCAAAGTGCGCCCTGAGACGCCTTTGTTGTACAGCGTCCAGCCGGGCGATCACGGGTTTGACGAGGCACACGCTCTGGATGAGCCTTATGTAGCTGAGGGGCTGGCCTTTGTTACGAAATACTGGCCGAAGACTGTCTAGGGTTTCAAGCACGTACAATAGATTTACGTCCCGTGTTTTTGTACGGGTAGGAACGTGGTGACGGATGGACCGAATGGCGCTGGCAGAACTATCCTAGAAGAAATGCATATCACTGGGTCGAATTTTGGGCTCTGAAGTAGCAGTTCGTTTGGCCTTCTCTATTTTACAGAAGCCGGAAATGTAGAGACATGGCCCTACACAGGGACAGTGTAGGGTGAGAATAGACCCTAAGCCCGTGAAGACCACGTAACGCCGCTCTGCTATTGCATCTCTGGGGGCCCTAGCTCTCAGGCCAGTGGCAGCAGAACGCACAACCACCCACAATCTTATGTTCTGTAGGGGCTGCCCGTTGTGGGATACAAACTACGGCCAGAATGCTTACGGTGCACGACATGCAGGTAATAGAAAGAATAATGAACAGAAAGTAGGAAAACAAAGCTTTAAGATGTTGGGTCGTCCACATCTCCTCGTACGTTTCTAGCATTTCATACTTGTCCGCAGTGTCATTGTTGTTCTGGCTAGGGACTGCGCCCATAACCGTAACTCAGGTTGCAGACACACGTACGACGCGGAGCAAGTAAAGCTGTGTGCTTAGCACAAACAAAAAATACCGTGGGAAGACAAAATGTATTAATCGGATCCACTTCTGTTAACATCGTCCTAGCCCACAACGAGTTTTCTTCTTGGCTTCTGACTCCCAACACCGTCAAGGGCAGTTACTTTCAGTGGCCAATCCCGGCAGCAGGTTCTCAAGCCTCCGTTGTCGTTACATGACAGTGAACGGATCAACAGGCCCACTCGAATAGCCGGCGTAGTCCACAGGCCTCTGGAAAACAGGGTTCACGCCCAGTCCGCAGCCCAGTCAAAGGTATCCAGCAGTTCAAAAGAGAAAAACGTATTGCTGCCGTCTGCCGCTCTCTGTGGTTCACCCATCGACTGGTCATGCTCTTGCGGCCGTAGGTCCTGGTCCGTCTGATCCGCATTCAGCGTCTGCTGAAGAACCCGGTGTATGAGGTGCTCGGCCCGCGTACAAAGCGTCGCGTTGGCCGAGTCGGCCTTGACGAAGCCGAGAAAGCTGTGGAGAAGGCTGAGCTGTATGACAACGTCGGATTTTTGCGGATACGACCGTGATGCGTGCAAGGGCGAGTACGCCGTCAAGAGCTCGCCACAGAGCAAACCAGCGGCCGGGCACACGTAGCCCACGAGCATCCACCCGAACGAGTACCGCAGTGTTCGTATGCGGCTGCTCTTCGTCCACATGTCGTGCGCCACACAGAGTATTTCCTGGCACGTCCCAATGAGAGACATGCCGTCCAGGCTGTCGGTTCGCGTTCGCACCAGAATGCGTTTGATCAGAAACAAATTTTGCAGGTGCTCCAGGAGGATCAAAATCTGCGCAAATATGGCTCTCGTGTCCAACGTTTTAAAATCGGTACCACCAGTTTCATAGATCAAACAGGCAGGAAAGGACCCATAAGTGCGCAGCTGGCGTTCAAGCAGTTGTCTACCATCTTGTCAGCCTTTTCGTTTCTTTTTTCTTACTGTTCTTATTTTCTTTTTTTTTTTTGGATAGAATGTATTGTAAAGAAACGCTGGTACGGCGTGCTCAACTTACAACAAATGATCCACGCGTATGGTCTGCCCAACACCCAAAACCAGCCGCAAGATCTCTTCTTTGATATACGCCATCATCGTTCGAGCCCTCAGGACGGTCGTGGAATGCAGCCCACCGTACGTGTTCCATCCATTTTGATCGACGTGATCGAAAGGGACGGAATCGAGGCCCGCAGACTCGAGGAGGATTTGGTCACTTATATCCAGAGGCAGCGAGACTGAGCAGTATTGGCCGCTCAGCAGGGGAGGGCGCCCGGAAAACACCGACGCCACTTTATCCAATGTAAAGAGGTGACCGAAGAGGCGGCGCCGTATTTGCGAGAAAAAAAACGCCATGGGCTCCGCGTTCGGGGCGTGGTCGACGTGCAGTCCCAATTTTGTCGCTACAGAAACGGCATCAGCGAGCGCTGTATTTGCCATGAGACCTGCGAGAAATGTTAGTATGTAGAAGAGAAATAGAGTGCTGTCCCACTCGGACGTTGGAGGTCATACTGGCATCACCGTGAACAATGCTGGCCAGATGTGTGTACTTGATCAAAAGATACAAGATGATTGTGTTGCCGGATTGTTGCCAACGGCTCAGTCGCAGACAAGACTCGACGCACTTGACGTAGCCACGGAACCGGGCATCGGCGCCATTTTGGTCTGCGGATCCATCTCGTGGCAGGTCTCGTCGGTCATCGTCGTTGTTCATCTTTTGGGCCACCTTCACCGCCCACAAGGCAAACAGGATTCCAAGGCTTTCCCAGCGGAGGCTGGTCCCGGAAAACGACGAAAGCCAGCTCCGGCCGCTTCCACGAGTCTCGTCCAATTGGTGGTTGGCCTGGTCGCAGATCCTGCGGGCCATTTGCTTGACCGTATGCTCCAACCGCGGTTCCTCCAGATGGGCGCCGTATGCCGACCACATGGACTCGCATATGTGGACAGCAGCTGACGGCAACCAGCTATCGACGGGGCTAGCGTTGTCTTTCAGGAGCGCCTTGCTTTCGCCGGAGCTTGGAATGCAGAACAGCACTTCAGCGCCCGTTTCCAGCTCGCGGTCATCGAAGGTGGCGTCTTTCAGTGTCTCGGAGCGGGTTGGACAAACTTCTTCTTGTGGACGCGCCGTGGTGTCCCCCGGTTGGGCCGCCGAAGGTACAAGCAGATCGTTGGCCTCCTGCACAAATGTAGAAGCACTGCTGGGCCCCATGTATCCCGCATCGTTCCCGTCTGATGCCGCGGGCGCCGAGGACGGCAACGACTGGGTTGGACGACGAATCGGACGAGGCCAGCCATTCGGCCTGCCTCTCGGTCTCGGTGCTCGGGTTGCCGCAGACTTTTCTTGCGTGTAGAAGCAGGCGGCTGGTGCCTGGTTCATCCGGCATCGGCCGCAGACGGGGACTTGGTGGTCGCATGCGACCTTCCGCCGGCGGCAAGGTTCGCACGCTCGAGGACGCCCGTTTCTTGTTGTAAGGGGGACCACATGAGAGCTCGCGTTTTGGTGTCTGTCCTCCATTTTGGCACCGAAAGAATTCAAGCGGAAGTGGTGAACGCCACGGACGAGGAGCGGCTAAAGCCGGAAGGAAGCTTTAAACAAACTGTGTCTGGCCAAAGGACATCGGCCATGCCTCCTGCGTGCATATGGACGCCGCGCTCACAAAACAAATTGCCCAACCGTATCGTGGACGAGAGGGCCCTAACGGTCCACAAGACGAGCCTTATGAGAGCAGTGTCGTTCCTTTCCCGTTCAAATCTTCCTCAAACAGCCAGTTTTTCTCGCTGGCCAGGCGAACGTCAGGCTTCGTTTGGCACAGTGATGTTCTGTCGTGAAAGCCTACCAGCGCGGTCTTCGGGTCCAGATGGTGGGGTGGGTTACCTTGGCCTTTAACCCCGATATACGGGGCGCCGAGCGCCGAGCGCCGAGCGCCATTTCGGCATCGTACTTCTCGGGGTCTTAGACCACTTACACCACGGGGGCTGAACGGCGCCAAGCTTGCATCATCGTATTTTTTTTCTCATGATGGCCACCACGTCTGCGTCTCGATCAGGCAGGTTTGTTTCGTGATCGACAGACGACAACGGCTAATTTTTATCTCTACAACGAGATGCACAAGGGAGAAGGAAAATCATCTTTGGAAATTTTAGTATTTAAGAGCCTAGATATCCTTTCTGTACTTTATGTTTTTTGTATATTACATGATGCAACTACTCTCCAGATTATTTTATTTTTTTTCTATCCCGCGGAGACTTGCCATGTCGTTGCAACTCGAGAAATCCGCGGCCGTTGTTGAAGCCGGTCTGTGTGGTTCCAGCGCCACGACTCCTGCTCTAGGAGACGACGAGGTACGAGATCGAGTTCATGTTTATTTTTGTCTTCAGTATCACGAACATGGCACGTCTCCTCGTAGAAACATAAATCCAACATAACTCGCAGGTGACCTGGGACGGTCCCGACGATCCCGCCGACCCCTACAACTGGCCATCCCGTCTCAAAATAACTCATGGTCTTCTCTACTCAGCAAGCCAACTCGTCACTACCATGTCCGCCAGCATGATTGCTCCAGCACTCGACCAGGTCTTAAAGGACCTCCGCATGACGGCGTCTGCCGGGCAGATTGCTTTCTCTGTCTTTTTTCTCGGGCTTGGATTCGCTCCGTTCCTCGTTGCTCCTCTGGCGGAAGTGTACGGTCGAAAACCCATCTGGATTGCTGGGAATATTTGGTATATCTTGTGGAACTCACTCTGTCCCGTGGGCTTCTCACCCGGTCTTCTGGTGACGGGCAGGTTTTTGTCTGCTTCTGGAGCTAGTGTTGGGATTACAGTGAGTTTTCTTTTTCTTTTTCTTTTTGTTTACTCATTCCCTCACATTTTATTTGTAGCAAAGCTAATCCCACTTTCTCAGTTGACCAGCCCTGTTCTGGCAGACATGTACTCGGCAAAGGACCGAGGCAAATCCATAGCAATCGCAAGTCTGCTACCCTATTTGGGACCTGCTCTGGGTCCGATTATCGGTGGCCTCGCCGCACAGCATCTGTGGTGGCCTTGGCTGTTCTGGATCCTGTCCGCGTTCGACGCCGTGTTCTTGGTTCTGGGGTTTTTCGTGATCCACGAGACCTACGCGCCTGTCTTGCTGGCTCGCAAGGCAAGGAGATTGACGCGTGACGGTGGTGCTGCTGCGAGCACTGAAGACAAGACACGGAGCCTGTCCCAGAAGGGCAGACGCTTTTTGGACGAACTTCTCATCCGCATGAAACCCGCCATCTTGCGACCTGTCAAGTTACTGATATCCAGACCAATCATTCAAATTGTCGGCATCTCGATGGCCCTTCAGTTTGGCATCTACATCCTGGCGCTGTCCACGTTTGCCTCGCTCTGGATTACAAGATACGGCCAATCCGAGACTTCTGCCAGTCTTCACTACATTGCCATTGCCCTCGGCGCCTATGTTTGCGCGCAAGGTGGCGGTCGACTGATGGATTGGCTGTGGCGCCGCAAGGTGGCTAGGTTCCCAAACCGAGAACCGACGCCGGAGTATCGCATGCCCTACGTACTTTCCGGGTTGCTACCGCTGGTCGCGGGTCTGTTTTGGTACGCCTGGGCGGCAGAGACCGAGTGCCACTGGGTCGTCGTCGACCTGGGCATCTTCTTCTTCACCTGCGGCGGATTCGTGTTTGCGCAAGGTCTGTTGGCGTACCTCGTGGACGAGTTTGGCAGCAGCCGCGCCGCAAGCGCCAATGCCGCCACACGGTTGTTAACATATCTGCTCGGATTTGCGTTTCCCATTTTTGCTCCGAAGCTGTACCTCACGCTTGGCTATGGGTGGGGAAACAGTCTCTTAGCCTTTCTGTTTGTTGCCATCTGCTTTCCCATTGCCGCATTGCTTTGGTTCCGGGGAGAAAGGATTCGAAGCGTAGGTAGGAAGGCTGATGGAGAGAAGTAGGGGGTAAATATGGATTTCTCCAACCCCTTTTTATATCTTTAGCCTTCAGCTTCATTGTGACACTGATACCCTCCTCAGAGAATCCAGAACAAAAAACAGACACTGATCTGATTGCTAAGGGGGAAGCTGCATAATCATAAAGGGCAGGAAACCCGTCAAATCTCAGTTGTAAAGATTTCTGGCACGGTTTAAAGAGCCCAATCTTCGGCTCATCAATTCAAAACCGTTAACAGAAAATCACATAATATTGTCAGAGCGGCATCGTCTTCGAGGGTTGGGCCAGGATGATGAGAAGGGAAAAGAGTGTGTTCTACAGCCCAGAAGAAAATGTATCAGGAGGCGTTTATTCCTTTCCAATGGCAAACCCTGGCCCCGTAGTTGGTTCATCAGAAAGCTGTATGTATTCTTTCTCGACTCTTTTCCTCTTAGTTGTACATGGTTTCCAGGTACACACTCTTATTTTCGGTCCACCTGTTTTTGCTGTCCATTCCTCTCCCATTCTTGTTCCACTCCGTCACTCCCTTGATGTTCGTAAGTAACGCTTCGGATAATTTGCTCTTTTATTTGTCTCTTAGGTTACTGTGGCGGACCTGGCTTCTGTCCATCCACGAATGAAATTCAAACGTCACTGATAAGTCTTCCCTACCGTTGTTCTTCAGAATCAAAGCACCATTTACGTCGATATTAGCGGCAAGAGACTGTTTGCATTGACGCCCTAGACTTCAGATCCTTAACAAGGTCGAAGCACCAGCGACGTTCTGTCAGACGAAGTCTACACAGTTGGGGAAAAAACAAAAATTGACTTAGATCTGCCATTCTACGCTAGTCCTGGTGGTTTTACGGTGATTTCGATTTGGCCGGCATTGGGAGTTGTTTTTTTTTCTTCTCAAGACGTGCTTCCACCCAAGACCTTGATCTGACTTGCGCCAAGGCAAATTCCAGTAATAACCACTGTTGAAGGCTGAACATGTTTCCTTTTTTCCTTTTTGATACATTCTTTTTCGTAATTCTTCTGTACAAAAAAATACACAAATCATATTCTCGAGAGAACTCCCCTCACAAACATCCTAATACGCAACCAGCGTGTTCAGGCCGTCCAGCTCGCGGTCGAAGTTGCGGTGCTGCGCAATGCTGTGGAAGAACGCCTTGGTAAACTCCTTGCTCGCCTTCTGCGTCGTCACCACGCCGTAGCTCTGCCCGATGCTCCCGCCGCTGGCCGACAGCTGCAGACGCGGCACGCCCGCCAGCGCCTCTTGCAGGAGACCAACGCCTTCGCCCGTGGCGCCGAGCGCCTTGAGGTGGCCAAACGCCTCGCGCAGCCAGTGCACCACGCGGCCCTTGCTGTGCGGCTGCGTCAGGGCCGCGATGGACGCTTGGCCGCCCGGCACAAAGACGGCGTCGACCATGGTCGAGCGGAACCCTTCCACGTGGTGGTCGGGCTGCGTGGGCTGGGACGCGCCGGCGCCCAGGATGGGGCGCCGCTTCGTGCCGACGATGACGGGCACGGCCTTTTCCGCGGCGAGGCCCAGCTTCACGGCGTCAAAGGCGGCCGTGTCGAAGCCGTCGCCGATCAGAATGGCCACGCGGCGGCTGGCGATGGTCGGCGCGTCCGGCGGGAAATCAAACTGCGACAGCCCGGGGGCCGTCTTGCCGTGGTTCTTGCCGTAGTTGGCCTTTTTAAGCGCCGCGGGGTCAGCGCCAACGCCGTGGCCGCCGGGGCCCTCGCCGGGCTCCATGCCATGGCTGTGCCCAACCGTGCCCGCGGCTGCCGTGTGCGCGGTGGCGCTGGTGCTGCCTTCAGCGGCGCTGCCGATGCCGCTGCGGACGGCGCCGACCACTTTTTGTGCCAGGCCGCCGCTGCCGCTGCCCTCGTCCCCGTCGTCGCCGCCGCCGCCGACCATGGCCGCGGTCGTTTGGGCCAGGTCACCGTCGATCTCGGCCAGGCGCTGCACGACGCGCGTGTACACGACCGGGTCGTCGCAGTGGTCGAGCTCAAAGGCGAGCGCGCTGGTGAGGTGCTTCTTCTCGATGGGCGTGAGGCTGTTGTAGAACAGCTGGGCCTGGCGGATGTGCTCGCGGAACTTGGGCGACAGCGTGCGCGCCTTGATGCCGGCCACCTTTTGGGCGTATTCGACGTAGGCGCCCTCCTCGGCGGTGGCCGGGGCCTGCGCGTCGTAGCGGTTCGGCCAGTAGTTGACGGTGCCGGGCCGCAGGGTGTGGCGCATGGCGCCGTCGCGGTTGAAGTTGAGGACGGGGCAGACGGGGCGGTTGATGGGCAGCTCCTCCCAGTTGATGCCGAGGCGGCTGATCTGCGTGTCAAAGTACGAAAAGTTGCGGCCCTGCAGCAGGGGGTCATCCGAGTGGCCGATGCCCGGCACGATGTGGCTCGTGCAGAAGGCGGCCTGCTCGGTCTGGGGGAAGAACTCGTCGACGTTGCGGTTGAGCTCGAACTCGGCAAAGTAGCGCACGGGCACCTGGTCCTCGGGCCAGACCTTGGTGGCGTCGAGAATGTCAAACTCGAACTTGTGCTCGTCTTCCTCGGGGACCACCTGGACGCCAAACTTCCAGCGCGGGAACACGCCGTTGGCGATGGCCTCGGCCAGGTCCTTGCGGTGGAAGTCCGGGTCCTGGCCGGCGATCTTGAGCGCCTCGTCCCAGACGAGCGAGTGCACGCCGAGCACGGGCGTGTAGTGGAACTTGACAAAGCAGCGCCGGCCCGCCGCGTTGATGAGCGTAAACGTGTTGACGCCAAAGCCCTGCATCATGCGCAGGGACCGGGGGATGGCGCGGTCGGACATGGCCCACATGAACATGTGGGTGGCCTCCGGGTGCATGTACATAAAGTCCCAAAAGTTGTTGTGGGCCGTCTGGGCCTGGGGCACCTCGTTGTGCGGCTCGGGTTTGCCGGCGTGGATGACGTCGGGGAACTTGATGGCGTCCTGGATGAAGAAGACGGGGATGTTGTTGCCGACGAGGTCCCAGTTGCCCTCGGCCGTGTAGAACTTGATGGCAAAGCCGCGCACATCGCGCACGGTGTCGGCGCTGCCGCGGCTGCCGAGCACGGTCGAGAAGCGCACAAAGATGGGCGTCTCGCGGCTCGTGTCGGTCAGCACGGCCGCCTTGGTGAGGTCGCCGAGGCTGTCGAGCACGCGGAACGTACCAAAGGCCCCGACGCCGCGCGCATGGACGACGCGCTCGGGAATGCGCTCGTGGTCGAAGCGATGGATCTAATTACAGTTAGAACAAAAAAAAAAAACAATCTGTTTCCCCAGGAGCAACACCCAGCAGCACTCCTACCTTTTCCCGTGAGTAGGGATCCTCGAGCAGGCTGGGCCCGGTATGGTCCTTGTCCACGATCCGCAGCCAGTTGTCGTTGTTGCCCTGCCGCACGCCATAGTCGGACGTCAGCTTCGCCTCCTTCGTCAACTCCACGGTGTTCCTCTTCATGTCGTTGATCTTGTCGTCGCGGGACGTCATGATGCCGGTAATTTTCCTATGCAATCCCTTTTTGTCGATATCAAAATGAGAAATCTATCGAGGAAAAAAAAAATTGAGCAGTCTCTGCAAAACGGACCATTGTTGCCGGCCTTTCCTCCAACGTCTCGCCTTTTATGCGCTTCCCCATTGCTTTATATTCTGACAGCCAAACCCCGTTGTAATTTCCAATTCCTAAACGGACGTTGGTGGAAACAAGATCACTGTTCTAGATCCTTGACGTCAACGACAACGGCGGACAACGGGGGGCGAGTCGTTGTGGCTGACGTACCGTTGGCCGCCGATCCCTCCTCCCACCCCGATGTCCTCGTCCTAGTATCATGACGATGACGTAGGAACGCCATCTTACACCGCGAGCAGCACAAAGCAACCGTAAAATGCGATTCTCTTACAATCCGCATGGTACACATGCGATTGCCCGCATTCCGGTCGACATTGTGCTGTGTACATACCATGTTGCTGCTGTGGTAAGCGCATCTTCAGACTGTGCCATTGGACACGACGCTCGGAGAGACAAAGCATCTCAAAGAGTTATTGCCGAAGGCCAATGTAAGAACAACAGCTGTATATTGTTTATTACTTCTGTAAAATAAACACGCGCTTTCGTGCGGACATGCATATGCATTGGTTTTTCGCAGGTTTGGTAATGCAATTTTCTATCCGGGTTCGTTTTTTCATCATGCGGGTATCAACCTCCCCATCTTCTTACAGCAATCATGGAATGTCTATGGAAAAGAAGAGCAAAAAAAAATAAAAAAACGCCGGTGGGATGCAATGTTTTCACAAGAGAGTCCAGACAGCCAACAGGGCGCCCGCGCCCAGCAACGTCTGGCTCACAACAAGACCCGCCGCGGCGCCGGGCTTGGCGGTCGCCGTGGGCGAGGCCGCGCTGCCGCTCTCCGTCGCGTTGGCGACATCGTCCGTCGCCGTGTAGTTCTTCCACTTGTCCACGACAAATTTGACCACGTCGGATTCGTACGCTACGGTTTCGGGGTCGTGGTCGTCGCTCCTGTTGCCCGAGTCGCAGTACAGATCGTTGGCCTCGCAGTAGGAAGCCATGAAGTCGCTATACGGGTTGCAGGCCGTCGTGTTGGTTCGCTTGAAGACCTGAGGTCATTAGCGTTGTTAAGTCTTCTCACTCATTTGTTTCAGACTGTCACTTGGGGTGCTTACGCCGTTTTGGGTGCTGTTGCCGACATCGTACGTCGTGTTGGCGATATGCGACGGGTCCGCCACGAGGGCAATGGCGAGCACTTTGTTTTGTCAACGTTTTACGTTCGCGCCAAAGCTAACAAAGAAAAAAGGCGGGAAAAAAAGGAGGCGTGCAATTGGTGTATACCATTCTGTTCAATCAGGCTGGACGGGAGCGGCTCGTCGGTGTTGAAGTCGGCACCGACGCCGCCGTCGCCAATGCCACCGCAGACGGCGTCCGCGATGATTTGCGCGCCCTAGCAAAAAAAAAGACCGGTCAGCATCCTGGGTGGGAGGTCCCTTGCATTCGAAAAGTAGGAAGAATTGTCGCATTGGGCTGCACAGTCGCTCCCGGCATCCGTACCTGCGAGTAGCCGATGAGGGCAATCTTGGTCTCCGGGCAGGCGGCGTGGTATGCGGTCACCTGGTCGATGGCCGCCTTGGCGCCGGCATTTTCCGATGCGTAGTAGGCCGTCAGGTTGAGGTCGCCCGTCTCTGTCATCGGGTCGACTGCTGGGTAGATGATGCCGGCCACGACGGAGCCGGGGATCTGTGTGGCGATCTTCGTGGCTAGGACACCGGCGCTGCCGGTGTTGTCGGGCTCAACGGCCGGGTTTTTGGATATCGCGGCCTCGCCCGAGCCGCGGCCGCAAAGGATGTACAGGCCGGTGGCACAGCTTTCGTTGGATGTGGCGGCCGCGGCCGCGGCGACGGTCACGGTGCTCGCGAGGGTTGCGAACACACCGCGCATCGTTGGGTGCCGCAGTCGCGACGTCTTCGGGGAAGCAAGCAAAAGGAGTGTATCACTCCGTGGGACGCTTAGCTGCCTGGCTAAGCGCGCAGAACGGACTGAATGCTAAGAAGACAGACGACGAAGACGAAGATCAAAAAGACAACGAAAAGGAAGGACAGGAGGCAATCGACCTCTACGGAAAAAAAAAAACTGCCCGCGAACGAATTTTGCGCGTCATAGCCAACTAAATACATGCAGACGAATACATGCAGACGAACGGACTGCCAATCTAAACGGTCTCCGTACTTCGCGCCTTGTCGTGCTCCACATGTCATTGAACCCAGTATTACGGAGTAGGTCGTTTGGGGCATGGGTACGGGCAGCAAGCTGTACCAAGCCGATTGCTTTTTTCAAAAACGACGCACCCATGTCGTTCATCTGAAAAACCCCCGAGGACGCCACCAGCGTCAGCCCAACCAGTACGGGAAAAGCCCGTCGTACAAGGAATACATAATTTCGATGTACTCAGCACGGCGTTCTTGCAATGGGGGTCAAGTCGCATTCACCGACAAACATTGCTGGCATCACGGCAAACCGGCATGCTGCTGGCCACGGATCAGCCCAATCAGTGTCGGTCCCCAGTAAAACCCAAACGTATTGTGAGCGGAGCTCTCCGTACGACCACTGTCAAAACATGTGCGGACGCGGGAGAGTGATCTTAACTTGCCCCTCAAAAAATAAAACAGACCAGACTCCTTGACAAATAAGACGCAGGCTGCCCGCCAACAAGTCTCCGAATTCTGTGCCATCTGACCGAAAAGGGTATGGAACTACTAGCCTTGGCGAAGCAGTATTCAAGAAAGATGATCCCCCCTTTTGCAAGCGCGTGGGACGGTGAAGCTACGGAGTAATTGATTACTGGGTAAGGGGAGCGGGTGTCATAAACAAAAGAAAAAAAAGCTCTAGCTTTGCTTTTCTTTTTTTCTGGGGCAACTAGTATTTCGGGAACATAGTCGGCTGGAATAGGGGGTTATCGGACTATGGAGTATGAAGTTGTCACCACGACTACCCTAACATAAGTAATACTGGACTTCGTACAAGTACTCTGTACAGCCGTGCAGAGACACCTTACCCTGCCGGTGTGGAATCCTTCGGGTGGCTGAGCACATGGCCGGTTCCACTGCAGGAGAGGGTCCTCCCAAGGACGCGTAAAAATCAAACAGAATCGAAAGGGTCTTGGGGTTTGTGCGGTCAGGACGCGGCGAATCATATCTCTTTTTACGCTCCCGCACAAGCTGAAGAGATCACTCTGAGTCTGTGAGAAGTACAGATACTTAGTATGCTTCGTACTTCGGGTCGAAGCTGTGGCCCTCGTGGTAATTACCGCACGACCCTCCCCTAGTTTCGTTAGCCCCCGGTGAAGCCCAAGAACAGTTTGACAGGAGTGATCAACGCGTCGCCAAGCCATTAGTCCTGGAGAAGAGCGGCGGACCATTTTGTCAGTAACGCCTCTCGTTTTTATGTCCAACTGGACCAGTTTGAACTCGGCAAATACGGCAAGCAAGTCTAACTAGGCCAAGGTTGCGCTGGTCGGGCCGAGCACTTGTTATCGTCACGCAGCAGATTCGTGTTTGGTGATCAACGGGAAACATGTACATAGATATGTGGTGCTCGTAGTTGACCAAGAGCCAGCCTCGTCTTTACGCTGCACATGATGATCGACGATTTGGCCGTGAGAAACAGACGGACGAGAAAGACCATTCAACAAACACTATCCATGGTGGATTACAAAATAGCAGCGGCTTTGTCGCAAAATGTGGTAGAATAACGGTGAGAAAAAGACGGCGTACAGTTGTGCCCGTAGTCCGTACATGATCCGTTGAGCTTGCTACGTCGGCACAAGCTTTCTTCCAGTTGCCACGGGTGTTGCATCAGTTCGTGACGCAGCTGTCAACGGCAAACAAGCTTTTCGACGAATGCACCGGCCGACGCTAAAAACATTTCGGCTTTCGCCCGGGTTAACCGGCTGCAGCTTTGAGTGAAAAAAGTGATAAGTGAGCGGACATCTTGTTTTGCCCATGTCCGTCGCCCTTACTTTGCGGAACGACACTCAATCGGACATACTGGTGCGTACTTAGTGCAAATACCAACTACTCTCGTGGCTTCCGACTACCAATTTTGCTTAGATCTACGAGGAACGGATATTGCGCCGCTTTGAAAAAGGAGCCGTCAATTACAATCCTTCTGGGAGAGCGGGTATTAAGCTTGAAGGACTCGCGACGCCCATTCCAGAAAACTATTTCTCCGTGCGGAATTTTTGACCTGTGACACCTAAATTTACATGATCTGCACCCTACTGAGGTTGTGGGAACCCTCAACCGTAAACGGCAGAGACCAAGCCGTAGAGACCGGGCAACTAGAGGGAAAGGAACCTCGTCGAAATTCATGCCTAATTCCAATCTGTCCTGTGTTTTACACGTTTTCTCCCGCGTATTCTGTTACGCTTTCTACTGCTACTTTTCCGTCTTCATATCGTCAACGGGTCTCAGGCAGCACGATCTTGTTTTCATGGGTAGCGGATAGAGTCAGGGTTCATGATTTGTTGTTCTTGATCGAACGGCAACGCGGACGGCCCGATGACGCTCCCAGCAACAAAGGCCAGGGCGTCTGTCAGCAATTCTGTCCCAGGTAATCGACCACCATACTGGATCTCGATGACTGGCGCAACAGCATCTTCCAGTTCCCGACTCCCCTGTCAAGAGAGATGCAACGCAACCCTTGCTTCGGTGTGGTCGTGAGGCTGGCCATCGCCATTTCCCGTCACCGAAGTGCGCGCCACCCAGACGGCCCTCATCACGGCGCGGATATTTTCTAGGTCCTTTTTTTCCCCTTTCCGCAGAATCTCAACACTCAATGCGTTGATGAGATCCGTGAGGATGATCCATTAATAAATGAAATTCAATGAAAAATGAGGGTTTGAAAGAAGACATATCTTATCATAAATACGCAGTCTTGCCCAAGTCCATTTTTCTCCCCGTCTTTCACGGCCATCGATAAAGACGCCCAGACATAGACGGCTTCAGCCGTTATTTTTCGCTTTTTGGCAACCAAAAGTGTTCCTTTCTGCTTTGAAGAAGCCAGGCCAACACTGTTGCCATTATTGCAGGAAGTAAATGGACTTGTGAACCTAATACGTCAAAAGAATCTGTCTCAGCACGTGGTTTGAGTTATTGGTCATCTTGGGATAGACCAGACAGATTCATCATACTCATAACTGGCTCAATTTCACCAAAACCCCCTCCCCCCCAAAAACCATGGTTGTTGGCCGCATTTCGTTTAGCTCGTAAGGGCGCGACGGTTGGCGTATCAGAACAATCTCAGCCGATGCTGGGTGCAATCCTTAGGTGACCCCTCCCTACATACGCCTAGTTTCGTGCGCTGACGCGTGGTATGATTGTCCCTGCCTAGGGTAGGATTAGGCTTCCGTGAATCCCCCCATATAAAAAAAACGACAAAACACTTCTACATACGCCTCAGCAACGATCTCAATCATGTACGAAATAGGAAAGAGGCTATTTTTCATCGTCACCGTCTCCTTTCTCCGTTTTTAATCCCCTCTTCCGCGTCATCATGGCCACATCGTCGCCCACCATCGCCCTGGACGATCCACGGTTCAGCCGCGCTTTTGACCTGCCCGCGGACCCGGCAAAGGGACGGACAAAGCCCTTCCACATCACCTACGCCGACTATGGGTACCGCAACGAGGCCCACCCCGAAGAGGAGACGGTGTTCCTCTTCTTCGGCCCGATGATGGGCTCGCGCTGGATCCACGTCGCCAAGGACGAGCTGGCCAAGGCGCACAAGGTCCGGTTCATCAACCCCGACCGGCCGGGGTTTGGCGGCACGGACGTCGTCGACGTCAAGGACGCGATGCGTCTGTGGTTGGGTGGGTTTTTTAGTACAGTTGCATTTTTTATTTTATTTTATTTTTTATTATGCCTAATGTTCCGAACAGAGGCGGTGCCGGCGCTGCTCCGACACCTCAACATCAAGCATGTCTCGCTGGGCTGCCAGAGCGGCGGGACCGTCTACGCCCTGGACCTGCTGCTTCACCACCCGGAGCTGCTGCACCCCGACCGGCCCTACTTGGCCATCGGCGCGCCGTGGATCCGGCCCGTCCACACCACGGCGACGCTGATGGCCATCGTGCAGACCTTTCCCGTGCCCGTGCTCCGCCAGACGGACAAGCTGGGGCGGCTCATTGTGGGCCACATCGGCCCCAAACTCGGGTACTGCTTCGGCCTCAGCCAGGCGGTCGTGGCAAAGCTCATACCGGTCAAGCCCGCCGCCGTGGACGCCGACGCCAACGACGACAGCGGCTGGGCCGTGGCCGGCCAAATGGAAGACGACAACTGGCAGCGCATCCTGGCGCGCGCGTATGACGAAAGCGTGCATGGCCTCTCCAGCGAGGCCGTCCTGCTGATGCAGAAGGCGGAGGGTGCGGCGCCCTCTGCCGGTCACAGCGGCTGGGGTGACTGGGGCGACTACGACGCGCTCGTGCCGCGCCTGGCCGCGGCACTGCGCGGCGCCGGGCGGCACCTGCGGGTGGACGTCTTTTATGCAGAGAAGGACATTCTCATTGGCGATTCGGGCACAAAGGGGCCACAGGTAACGTGTTTTTTTTTTTGCCCTCCGTACATTTGCTGTTTGTTTGTTCATGAAATTCGGTGTTCATGAAAAACAGGAAGGAAACCCATCTAGCTGACAATACCGCAAGTGGTTCGATCAATGTTGGAGCAAGCCGGAGTACGGCGACGTCATTGCGTATCAGACGACGACCGTAAAGGGTGCAGACCACGACTGGATCTATAATCTGCGCTGGGGGGCCATCCAGAAAGTGCTCGCAACACTGGACCCGTCGCATGCAGTGGACCCCGGGCAGCCAAGTACTGCCGCATAGACGTTGACGGTACAATGATTATCCCATTTCTTTCCCAGCGTTGTTGCCTGTTTGCAAGCGGATGTATTGTTGTAATTTCTACGCTCTTGGTATCTCTTTCCAGTGATGTTCTTTGGGAAGAGTGCCTCGCACCATATTCACCAGGACAGTCCAGTGCAGAGCTCGTTGTTTCATTTCTTTATTATGAGTATGTGTAGTCGGTGTCTATTGAACACGTGTTCTTCGCATTTCATTCCTCCGTTTCGGATGCGTACACGAATGCTGAAGGAACCGGCGCATCAGAGCCGGCGTCAATGTCAAACTCAGCCTCAGTGGCCGTCGTTACTGTTGTCTCTTCTTGTGTTCTTAACGCTGTCATCGTTAAGGTCCCAGCGGTAGTTGTTGTCCTCGTCGTAGTTTCTGTGGTGTCTATCGTTACGGCGGCGGTGGCGGCGGTAGTGGTGGTTGCAGAAGGCACCGGAGCATCATGCAAACGGCCCGCCGGATCCGTCGCCGCTTGGGCGCCCAGGATTGCCGACATCCACTCGGCCCACTCCCATGGCTTCTCCTCGCCGCCCGGCAGCGAGTTGAAGTACTCCCAGCCCGCCACGCCTCCAAAGCCCAAGCCCCAGCCTCCGCCGCGGGCCCCCGGCGTCGCCGCTGCCGCTGCCTGCAGCTGCAACACCACCGACGCCACCGTGTCCAGCGGCACAAAGCCGGCGCCGTTCGCCGGGTTCGTCACCAGGCCCATGACTACGCGATGCGCTGGCCAGCCCTCGCCGTCGCCACCGCCGCCGCCCTCGTTATTTCCATTGCCGTCCCCACCACCACCACCCCCGCGACCGAGCACGAGTGCGGCGTACATGTGCGGCTGGCTCGCGTCGCCCCACCCGCAATAAAACTGCGCGTGGTACCACGCGATCTCGTGGCCCCGCGCGCGCTCCAGGTCGCGGTAGCTGAACCCGGACAGGTTGCACCGCGGGTCGTGGGGCCGCAGCAGCGCGGCGGCGACGGGCGCAAACGTGAGCAGGAACCGCGGGCCAAAGTCGCGCCGCAGGCGGTCGACCAGGTGCACGATGCCGCGCAGGCTCATGGGCTCCTCGACGTCGAGGTCGAGGCCGTCCAGCCGGCGGGCGCGCACGAGCGCGGCGAGAGGCGCGTAGGCGGTCTCAAACGCGGGGCCGTCGCCGACCAGGGCGACGTCCAAGCGCGCGTAGCTTCCCTGGGCGGCGCCGCCGAGCAGGCCCAAGACGCGGACGCCGCGCGCCTGGAGGGCCGCGACCTCCTCCCACAGCACGGAAAAGCGCGGGTGGTCGGGCGGGTGGTCGTTGAGGGTGATCGGGCCGGCGGCCGAGTCGGGCCCGTTGAGGTGGATGGCGGCGACGACTAGGTGGGTCACGGCGGGCCGGGCAGACGCATCGGTTGGATTGCGGCCAAGCAGGGGCAGCAAAGAGACAGCGTGCTGGCCGTCGCGGGTGTGGTGCGTCTGGTGGTAGACGACGACTCGGGGGGTGAACGGAAGAGGAGGCATTTGCAAGGTTGGTGATGCCGGGGACAGATTTGGTGAATGTACAGATTGCGAATGAGGCGGGACTGCTGCGAAATCGTGATGCGTGCGAATGACACAAAAAAGGGCGGAAACAGCGCGGGCCGTCTGGTCAGCCAACTCTTTGTTCCGAAAACCGGCCGGTAGTATGATAGGTCTGCAGTGGTGTTTTGGCAAACGTTTGACGACTGATATATATTTGAAGCGGGATGCAAATGAAAATGAGCCGTAGCCGTTCACAAAAAATAAAGAATGCGGGCTTAAAGTCGATAAAATTGACAAAAACTAGTGGATGAGAGATCATCTCATTTTGAGATGACAAAATCTTACGAGGGTGACCCATATGAAACATAGACAAGATAATAAAAATGAAGGAAAATGAAAAAAAAAAAAAGAAAACACAAAAATCTCTAATGAAAGGACAGGTTTCCAGAAATAATTCCTCCGCTTTCCCGTTCACGATTGCTGCAGTCTTGTTTTCTCTACTTCGTCGACAATCACCCGCCATCGCCGTAGCCTCCCGCACAACCTCCCTGTTTCCTCACTACCGCCGCTCTAGAGGCGAGCTCAGCAAAAACCCGTCGCGGTCATAGAGACCCAAGCTCTCCCGGCTCCCGGGTACGGACCGTATCATGCTGCCCGGGCTCGGCCGTGTCGGTGTCGCCGTCGCCGTCGTCCCCGGCCGCCGCACCGTGGACCGCATGGCTCCCGGGCTGCCATGCTGGCCCATCACACCTCTGTTGCCGTTGCCACTGCCTTTGCCGCCGGAGCCCGACCGCGTTGGCGACCGCGTCGGCGATCCCGAATGCGCCGCCGCTTTGCTGGGCGTCCGTTTTGGCGTGGACGGCTGCTGCCGGTGCACGCTGCCGCGTTTGTTGCTGCCGACGAACACGTGACCGTCGCTCCTGTTGCCGTGACCGTGGCCGTTGTCGCTGCACAGCATGCCCTGGTTCTCCTTGTCGACCACACTGTGTGCAGTGGAAACGGTGAATGTGCGCACCGGCGTCGGCGTCAACGAGGCGCCAGCGGCGGCAGCAGCAGCACTCTGCCGCGTCAGCGTCCCGAGGGCGAGATACTGCCGGCTTCCGATGGCGCTTCGCCGGTTGGATGATTTGCTGGGGCTGTTCCTGCCGCTGCTGTTGCCGTTGATGCGGCCCACCAAGTCCCTGCTGCTCGTCTCGCCCCCGCTGCTGTTCCGCCGGCTTTTCGGTGTGCGCCGCACAGGCGAGAACGCGTCGGCCACCGTCGACGGCGTGTTGTTGTTGTTGTTGATGCTGTTGCTGTTGCTGTAGCAGCTCGATGCCTCGCTGTATGCCAAGCTGTTCATGCGCCGCAGCGCGGCGGCGACGTCGACGACGGTGCGGACCGGTGGCGTCGCCGGCACGAGCGGCGGCGTCGGATGTGGTGGCCGCGGCAGCGGTCGTGCCGACCGGCGGTGTGTGCCGTCCGTGGCTTTGTTGTCGTAGTTGCCGTAGTTGCCGTAGTTGTTGATGCTGTTCATGTTGTTGATATTGTTGCTGCTACTGCTATGCGGAATCAGAATGCCGCTGCCCATGGTCGTTGACCGGCGGGGCGACCGGGGCGGCACGTCGGGCGGAGCCGACAAGCGCATGGCCGGCCCCGCGGAGGGGCGCTGCGCCGCCCGCATGGCGGACGTGGCGAGCGCGGCCGGGACCAGGTCATTGTTGGAAAACACTGGACCACCGATGGTCACACGCTTGCCGTGGGAGTCCTGATGGTGGCGGCTGCCGCTCGCATGGCTGCCCGCATCGTTGCCGGCATTGTCAGCTGTGGTGGCCGCGGTGGCGTCGGCGCCCTTTTCTGGCCGTTCGTCGACGCTGTACACGGTCGACAGCGACGACCGCGTCGACGCCGCCGACGAGTACTCCGACGAGGGCGAGCGGGATGAGGGGGACGTGGAGACGATGGACACGGTGGTGGCCTGTAGCGGTAATGTCATCGACAGCAGGGCACTGCCATGGCCTTTGGTAGGACTCCTGCTTGGGCTTTTGTTCTGGTTGTTTGTGTTGCTCGGTTTGTTCAGATCCCTCCTGGGGCTCTTGCTAGGGCTGGACAGTGCCGTAGCCAAGGGTTCCGCAGTGGTGGTGCTGTTGCTGTTCTTTGCCTTGTCACCATCCGCCACCATGCTGTCGTCGTCGTTCTCGCTGTCATCGGCTGCAGTAGCTTCCGTCTTTGTCTTTTTGTCGTTCAATGTTGTTGCAGCGGTGGCGGCAGTCGCAGCATCGGCCGCCACCGCCTTGGCCATCAACAGTCCCCGGTTCCGCGCATCCGCTTGTGCGGCCTCCTGGTTCTGCTGCCGCTGCCGCTGCTGCAGCCTCTGCTCTGTCGAGCGCAAAATGTCCGACAAGGCGGACTCCGTTGCGTGGCTTTGGGCCGGTGCCTTGTACGCGGGGCGCAGATGTCGTTGCTGCTGCTGTTGCAGCTGTTGTTGTCGCTGCTGCTGCTGTTGTTGTTGCTGTTGTTGCATGAACATGAGAGCCATCATGTGTTGCTGTTGCTGCAAATCCGGCTGAAACGGCACACCCGGTGGGATGTACGACGCCGGCCGGTTAGGAATGATGAGTGCGGGCTGTGGGGGCCGTGGCAGGGACCGCGTGGTGATGGGTGGTACTGGACGGAGCGACGGTCCCTGTTGCTGTTGTTCCTGTTGCAGCCGCTGTTGCTGTTGCAACAGCTGCTGCTGCTGCTGCAACGTGTACCGAACGTCGTGCGGTGGCTGTGCTTGCTGCTGTTGCGGCATGGCCTGCATGGCGCCCCGTAAGAGCCACGCGGCGTTGCCCAGCCGAGCATGGTTCGCCGAAAGGTCGTTGGCGTGCACCGTGCTCTGTGGGGGCCGCAGCAGCCGCTGTTGCTCGGGCGGTGGTGGGGGCCGCGGCGGAAACGAACGGGGACGGACAATCGTGAATGTCGGCGGCGGTTCTCTCAGACCGACTGTGCTGTTGTTGTGGTTGTTGTTGTTGTTGTTATTGTTGTTGTTGTTGTTGTTGTTATTGTTGCTTCCGTCGTCGGCATCGTCACCCGAGAAGAACAAAGAGTTGGTCGACGACAGGATGGCTGTCTCGGGCCGTTTGCGCGTGAGCTTCCGCGGGCCCGTGCCGAGCGTCATCCGCCGGTGGCGGTGGTGGTTGAACGGGCCGTGGTCATGGCGGCAGCGGTTCAGCGGTTTTTCGGCCCCGAACTCGCCGATCATGGCCGCGCCACCACCGCTACCACCACCACCAGCGCTACCGCTGTTGTTGCCGCCGTTGCCGCCACGTCCCGTTCCGCCGCCCAAAAGACCCGGCAGGCGCTGCTTCTGCCGCCGCACCCACTGGCGCTGTCGGTGCCAGAAGCGCCGCCAGCGCCAGATCCACCACCACGTCAGACCCGACCCCTCAAAGTCGCTGTCAAGGACGGTCGTCACGTCCGACACGGCCAGCGAGCAACACGTGCTGGACGTGCAGTCCGAGAATGGCGCACCGGGCGGTTGGAGGCGGTCCGACGCTGTAGCTGCAGCGGCCGCGGCAGCAGCTGCTGCCACCGCCGAGTTCGAGCGCAGCGGCCGCCCGTTCTCGTCCCGGTGGCTGAGCAGCATCATGTCCATTACCTGCTGCTTGTGCTTCTCGTCCTCGTGTTGCCGGCGCAGCACGCGCTGCTGTCGCCGTCGGCGGCGCGCGAGCCATGCGCACAGCAGGCCCCCGGTGCCGGCCAAGACGATGGTGCCAATCACCACAATGGCGATGATGACGCCCAGACTGACAGAAGGGCCCGCCGAGCCGCCGCTACCAGAAGCCGCATGTTGGACGGCGTCCCGGACCACCAGTCTTGGCATCTTGGAAGATAGGTCGCATAAACAAGAAAAAAAATGAAGGAAAGCAGAGGCGAACAAAATGCCCCCAGAAAAGCCAACGGTACAAGCGAAGAAGATAATAAAATAAAAGAACAAATAATGAAAACAGCCAAGTCTAGGGTCTTGTCATTCATAAGCTGTGGGAAGTCCACCGGGACCGATGTCGATGTCAAAAGAGCGTACTTACAGTTGGCGATGTTGGCGATGTTGTCTGAAAAAAAAAAAAAGACACAAGAAGAATTAAACAAGACACAAGAAAAATTTTTATCAAAATATAATGATCTCAGACGATAGTTTGACTTTTAACTAAGCCACAGCTTACGATCAACAAGACAAGTTGTGTTGCAGACCCCTAAACATGGCTGGAATGTGTCGTCGAGGACGGCAACCGCCTGCCATTCCAGAGTCGCCCATCGCGGACAATTGCAATACAACAAGGCCGGACGGCCCGCAACATTCCAGTCTACTTGAAAAAAAGGCACTGAAAATAAAAATAGTCTGAACTATGATCGTATTTTCTTTCATTTGGCCTGACATTTACACTCGTCTGTGAATAGTCCAATCAAATCGGGCCCAAAAGTTTTCAAGATGAAAACGCCAACTTCGAAAGAAATAAGAAGTAGATAAGCAAAAAATGGGTATCTCTATCACAACTAAAGTGGTAGTACAATTTTAAAAGTTCACAGTTTGGTCTTTCTCCATGCCTTCCTATCCAGCGCCCGCAACCATCCAAAAGCATCAAACCGCTTCCGTGACGCAGACCGTTGTTTCTACCCAGACCACTTCACGAACAACATCGCTGGCGGTGATGTACTCCGTGCTGACAATGTTGACGTTTGGGTCTGGTGTCGGCGTCACGGCCGGCGCCTGCCGAACCTGGGTGACGGAAAGGAGCGTGGTCGGGGTTGAACTGGGGACGCCATCGCTACTCTTTGCCTCGAGCCCAGGGGTGATCGCAGGCTGGGCCGACAGTGCAGGGTCGTACGACGGGATCATGGTCGCATCGATGCACGCACCGAAAGGAGACAGGTTTCCTGGCAGGGTGGGCGCCGGACCAACCGCATCGTCGCCTTCAACGTCGGCAGGCGGTTGAATTTTGCAGTTTGCCGCGTCGTCCGTGCTCTGGATCGTGAACAGCGGGCAATCCTCGATCAGGCCCGAGAGGCTCGTGCACGTGTTGACCGCCTCCTGCAGAAAGCCCGCGTCCCAGCCCATCATGAAATCGCCGTGGTAGGCGAATCCTGTTCATTGTTGTCAGTGAACAAGTCCAGTGCTGCAGTGTGGCATGGAGGTGAATTGGGAGGGCTAGGGCCACATACCTTGAACGTCACCATTGGAGAGCACGAATTGGCCAGACCGACCGGAAAAGGCCGCCGTGTTCCAGATGGTTTCGTAAAATAGGCTCGGTAGACGTACGGGGAACTCGTCGGGACAGTCGCCGGTCATCACCAGGTCCGGGTACGCCACGTGATCCTGGTGGTTGTCCGAGTCAACGTCTCTGCCGTTCCAACAGGAGGGAAACATGAGCTCCAGTCGGATGCCGTCTGGACAGTTGGCGTCGAGGTAGCTTTTTCCCGGGAAAAAGTGGCGGTACAACGAGGCCTCGGGTGGTGCACCGTAATCAAGGCAGTTGAAGCCGAGGGCGCGCTGCCTTAGGTAGTCTTGGCCGGTCTGGTTGAGCAAAGCCCAATCCGACTTTGGCGGGTCGACCATGACCACGTTTCCGGCAGTGTAGTCGCGGCGTGTGTTGTCGCCCGCGATCATGCGGAAACCCTCCGGGAACGCCGTGATATTCGAATTGCCGTTTCCCGTGTTCAGTTGGTAATAGCTGAAGAAGACAAATAGGCGTTAGCATGATCTGTGCCATGGCTCGGCCGAAGAGGGGGGAAGGGGAGAGATGGCAAGGAAATGGTTATTGTCACACTTACACCAGAGAACCGCCGACTTGTTGGACGAGCTCGAAGTCCTTCGTATTGGCATCCTGGAAGTGCAGAGACGGATGCCAATATGAGGACTTGTCTTGCGTGACAAGACACGAGGTGCAGTCGCTACCGGCAATGTCGCCGTATGTAGCTGTCTCACTGAATCCTGGAAGGTGTAAGACTTGGGAGAGAAAAGGGGAGGGGGAATGGAAAAGAAGAGGAAAACAAAAATGGCAGACAATAAAAGAGGGCGGACACAAGACTTACCACCAGAGCCCATGATGGCGTGAACATGTTGAGACGCCTCGCCAGGCGACATCAACGGGTCGATCCGGTAGTAACCGGCGACGGCGCGGCATTCCATGCGCCAGAACCCCTCGACGGGAGCAATGACCGCCGCAAGGAGGAGAAATGCCCGCGCGACATCCATTCTGGTCTGTATATGCAAAGCATTAGCGCCGGAACAGAACAGAAAACGCTGAAGAAATTCTGAAGCCTGCTTTGGGAAACAATGGAACCACAATGGGGGAGCACTAAAAGCAAAGAGAAATGGGGTCTGATGGAGTGGTGTAGGAGGATGCGTGAATCAGATGGCCATGGATGGTACGTGCTGTGCAGAGTCATGACGAGGAAAAGAAATGTTGTGGGATGCTGCGACGGAACAAAAGGTGTGTGATGTTATCTGATCTTGAGAGGCAGTGTGGGCGGGGAGAAATTTTGAGGTGACAATGTTGGCATGAGAGATGTGTGTGGAGGACGGATGCAGATGCTTGTTGACAAGTCTTATGAGGAATTATAAGAGCGGGACAACTACTTCTCTGCTGAAAGACAAGAGCCAAGTGATTATCGACTTACACTGGATGTTGGCCTGAAGCCGTGGCGGCTGGTGGCAAGGGGGGGAAGGAGAGGGTGGAGGATGAACGAGAAAAAATGTGGAAGAGGAAGAGAAAAAAGTTTGAAAGGAGGAAGAAAAAAAAATCGAGTCTCGAACTTGGAGAGGTCTATTTGTACCTTTCCTGAGGAGGATCCGTAACAGATGCTTTGAGAAGGTACCGACCAGAGTTGTTGTGGTTGGGCACGATGCCTTCCAAGGAGAGAAAGACGATGCTGGAAAAACTATCGACGGAGGAAGCCACGACAGACAAGCAAGCGCAGGAGCCGTGCTCGTTTAGAAGTTGCGTCCCACGAAACGAGGAGGAGCTTTGGTCGGTGTAAACAAAAAGAAAAGGAGCGGCGTTTGCTATGCGTAGGCAGAGATAATGAGAGACGGAAACAACGCTATGCTTTGTGTCGTACTTGCATGAGTTTTGAAGTAAAGACAGAATCAAGAAAAAAGAGAGAAAAATAGAACTGAAGAGCTCAAGAATGGGATATACTTATATACAAAATTATCCCAACAAAAATAGAAATAAGAATAAAAATAATGGATGACGATGCGTTCAACACACGACGTAGAAAAGGGAGAGGAGAGAGAATCACAAGAGTGTTGGCTGGCCTTGAGGGTTGGTCGAACGAGCAGGCAACGACAAACAGACACTGCTGTCAGGGATCGTGAGCTTGACCTTGTTGGCGTTGGAGGTTGTAGGTGTGTGAAAGATTGTAAATCCAAAGCATGGAAGAAGAGAGAGAGACAAGAAGAAGAACCCGGCTTCGAAAGATGTGAAGCAATACGACGACGAAGAATAAAAAGTAAAGAGCGAGAAAAAGAAAAGAAACAGCAGGAAAGAATGACAGGACACAAGATGAAGAAGGAACAGAAAAAAAAAAATTCAAAAAAACCGAAGACCAAAGAGAAGGAGCGGGAGACGAAGAAAAAGGAGGGCAGACGGCAAAAGATAAAAAGGTCTGGGCAGCTTGTTCCACCTCCGGGCGGCACAAAGGCACACAAGACGAACCGGAGCACACGATCTCACGACGGTTTTGGCTACGCTGGGCTTGGCCCCTTGTCTGCTTTGCCCGTTCGCGGGAAAAAGAGTTCATGTCCTCCACGTTGCAGATTTCGATCGAGCATCATCCCCGGAATGCTTTTGACGTCGTCGCGAGCCCATCGTACGCCGTTCTGCGTCGTCCCTTTGTCCCTCATCCTCCTCCGTACCTCAGAGATGGCATGCGTCAAGCGTCCAAGCAGGAAAGAAGAGCCTTCAAAGGTACCCTGCCGACAGAGTACTTTCACACTTACGGATTAGATTAAGGGACCAAGCGATGAGTTCCATAGGGCGTTTCGCTAGTTGACAGGCACGAACCGTCCAGGGGCAACCAACCCAATGAGGTTACAGGTGACGACATCTGGATAGGACGACCAGGGATACATCGCTAGACAAGGGGACAAGGGGGAAGAGGAGAAAGAAAAAACAAACAACCCCTTAACCAGCAGCGCGGTTACTCAGCCTCGCTGGGATTTATGCTATTCTGAGGGAGACAGTCGGTCTGTGCGGCATCCATAGACGTACATACATGTCATACATAGTACAGGATAGCTTGGACGTCATTTTGAAGCAATTGTGCTCCGTATCTTGGAATCCACGACCTGGTTGTTCAACGCTTTCATCGCCGTCTCATTATCGTCTATGATGAGCAGAATACGTGTAAACGTAAACAAATCCCAAAGCCAAAAATGAACACGCAGGATCGGCAAGCAAAACCAGGACACGACCGCAAAGTTGATCAACAGAGTCTAGCGATCGCCAGGTCCCAACGTCTGCAGAGTAGGGACCAGGTGCCAGGCACGCCCTCGCGGCAACGGACGCCCCTTTCTACAACCACAATCCCCCGCTGTAGATGAAAGGGCAGCCTTTCTGCAGGCCCAGGCTTGTCCGACGCTGTATGGGCTTTTTTTTTGGTTTTTGTCACGCCAGTGTGCTTCCAAGTGATGACAGAGCAAACGAATTTCTGCACGTCGCCGAGTACCACAGGACCGCCCACGTCGGCCCATCGGCTGTCCCTCTCATCTGTTGTTCGTCTTCTCATTCAAGGCCGTGAAATCATGACTTGTGAGATCTTGTCGCACGATCGATGGTGGAGGTTCTAAAGCAGTCATCACCCCGTATGACAGGGGATAACCGTGCCAGCGCAGTCCACATAGAATAACTGGTTGGTGCCATTTTTTGGCAACGGGGCACAAGAGGCACGAAAGAAAATCTGACAGATAGCAGAAACTGAAAAAAAAAAAAAAAAAAAAAAAAAAAAAACACCCAGAT